>JAJEKV010000055.1:9580081-9696587 GCA_021234155.1 Isoetes taiwanensis
TTGTTGCCGCTACGTTCAGTTATCCCTTGCCCACCGGCGTTAGAAAGGCGTGGACCTAGATCCACAGATCACGTTGAAGCACACGCAGGAAGGGATGGTTACAAAGTGGGACGCTGGTGCATAACTTCACCGTAGTGCGGCACTTCGCCCATCCAGGATTATTGGCTCTTGTGCACATGCGGTCTCACAGGTGTGCTAGAGGGGCTCACAGGGCATCGCTGCAACTTTTTAGTCCTCTACTTTGCCCCAATACGGGGTTATAGGGGTATATTCACCTTTCAGAGACTAAGAGCTAGATCTAATCTGCATCGCCCAGAGTTGGGTTCTTTGGTTAGAATCTACTATCCTAGGAGATGAGGGCTGCTGGCGTTGTTGGTGGCCCTGGATTCATTGTTCGTGGTTTGAATGATTGAGAAGCCCAAATACTGATCCTTGGAATATACTTTGGGCACGAGCTTTCGACCATCCTGCTTGAATGCTTTAGAATCAAGGGAGAAGCAGGATGCAATTCTCCCGAAGGCGAGTCTGGGGAGGCGGTTTAATTTGTTGAGGCAGCCAAAGCGATTCTAAAAAAACCCTAGAATCGAAAATGGGCAAGTTAGGGTTTCCCACCTGTATGACAAGGGGTTGGTTAGGGTTCCAAATTATCCTTTTGGCGCCATGGGATAATTGATGACCCTTTGCTTCGTATTGGTGGCCAAATGTTGCCCACATGAAATGTGCTGATAATGTGTACAGGCAGTGTGCATTAATTACTATGGTGGCTGGCCTTATTTGGCATGAGTGTGCGCGGAAGTAATGAGCATATTCGTGTGTGCATTGGAAAATGTGCATTAATGGTGCACACATATTTCTGGCAAGTTACCCCTAGGGCTACCACGTACATGGTGCCGTGCGGGCGGGGTGGGTAATGCGCTGATAAACTGAAACGTCGCGGGCATATATGTCGAGTATCGCTCTTTGGAGCGTCACATTTCTCTGGGGTCGTATTTGAAGTTTCCATACGGTGGGATGTTGTTGTTTGTGAAACGAATCAGTCAATTCATGATTGGAGCTTTCGTTTGAAATATGAAATGCGATTTTGCTTCCAGGTTTTGAGGATAGCTGGGGCCTCCTATCGGCTTTGCCTAAGATTTTTAGAATATATGAAATATGGAGCTCGAACCTCTACAAAAATAATTGAATGTCCTAATAACACTATTTTAACCAAAAATGTACCCGTATATCATGAATTATTTTCATCTTCATCTGCTTTTTTATAACAACCATTCAATTGTTTCGGGATATATGGTCTATGGTTTAGGGTGTTCATTTGTCCATGTCAATCCAGACCCCTAATTGTTCGGTACATATTCTCAACAGGGTGATCCATAAAATCCATTTTTCCATGCGTGGTGGTCACTCCAAATAATGGATAAGTAAGGCAGCCGGTAGGATGTTTGGAAAGAAACCACAATCCCAATTTGGAGTTGCCCAATCAACAGGCGATGCAAAATCTTAGTCTCGAGATGAAATGTATCTATATTTTATTGATTGAAATGTAGGCGGAACTTTTAGGAAGTCTGCATATACGGATCCTATGCATGTATTTAAGAACATTGCACCTGTCTTTAAGAGCATCTAAGCGAGTGGATAGGAGAACAGCTAGGGAGTTAGAAAGATCTTAGAGAGAAAAGAAGAATAACAAAAATTATAATATCGAAAGAAACTATGAGAGAAATTACATGAAAAGTGTCCTTGGGTGTTAGAGAAACAACAATTCTCAATAATGCATAGAGAATACAAAAGGTCGAGACACCAGCGGATATGGTGCATCTCTAAGAAAACCATTTACAAAAGATGGAGATCTTATTGGGTTGAAAACATGCGTGATTGACACAAATTTCTTTAGGTATTTTATTCTTCAAATATTAATGATTGAAGCTAATTATGCATGTATTAAACTATTGTTTTTGTTTGTATATGCTTCCATGCATCAACAACTACTTAACATCGGTGATAAAATTATCATATATAAGTTTAGGAAAATTAGATCGGATGGATATCCTCAAAGAAAATTGATGTCTACGAGATTCAAAGATGGAGGAGGAAGCTATTTTACTATTATGCGATATTGAAAAAAGAGTTTCCCTACTATTCTTAGATCCACAAGTATGATATTATCCTTTGCATCCATTTTTTTTCATGTGACATGCATATAGTTCGTTAACTAATAAGATGAGATGATGACATTAATGTAGGTGCACCTATTAATACACATTCGTGAATGATAAAATCATATTCTATTCTATTCTATTCTATTAATACACATTCCAAATGAATTAAAATTAGCGGACCAGCCCTTGCATGATGGATGTTCTTCCCTCGATCATTACATGAAAGTGCTCAAAGGATTTATGCAGCCAAATGGAAGGTGTATGGCGAGGATCATCTCATACAAGAAAACTTTTTTCTTAAATGGCGTCCATTGCATGCAATCCCGGGGATGGCCTTAAAATGTGGGAGGCAAGTAGGATGAGTATCCAGAAGTTTTATAAAGGCAATGGTGTGGAACAAAATTTAAGCGATAAATGCCGTGCTATAAATGCCTTCATAAATGAAAAATAACACAACAACCTTGCAACCTTCGAAAAGATGTAAACTTCGAAGAATGGCTTACACAGACGTAGTTCAACAATTGAACAATGTGCTTTAGAGACCATGACCAATATTTGGTTGTGCTTCGTATGGATAAAACGAGATAGTGGACAAGGCATTCGGATGATGGTTATAGTTGCTGTGGATGCAATGAAAGGTATGTAATGAAAGTATTCCCCTTTCTTCGCAGGTAAAATTCATCGACATGTCGTTTGCTTTTGGGTTAAGGGTGGAAAATATAATAGGTTTGGGCTTTGATTTTTACTAATTATACTTTTTGTTATTTAGGCATGATTTTTAACATCCGTATTTGGGCCTATGGACAAACACTTTCATATTAATGCGTTGATAAACATAGAGTTGCAGCGACTGCAGATTATGGCACACTTTGAACAAAAAGTGTCAAGCAAGCGGTAGGGATCGTAACCTTATTGATGGTGATTATGCTATATTTGGAACCATATCAATCTTATTGAAAAGTTAAATTATCCATTTCGTGTAAATGTCTTGAAAAGCAAAGTGGTTCAAAGTTATTTATAGAGAATTGGGTGGAATATAAAAACACATGCTTTTGGATTTATGGAGATTGACTCAAAAAGTGCTAGCGGATCGGATGAGCCATTTGTTTCCAAATCAAGTTGAACAAGTCTTCTTTCATCCCGATTCCGTCAATAATGATTGGTGGATTGTTATACATTCTCAACCTAGATCCCCATGGTGTGATTAGAATTTCTACGCGGAAGATAACATTGAGCCAATGTGCGATGATGAAGATTGGCAATAGAGCATATAGCAAAAGACTTACACGTAATAGAAAGGGAAGTTGATACTATTGAAGGCCATATTACACTTATATGGCATAATGGAAAAGGGGAGGTACAAATGATGCACTACCTCAAAAAGGATCAAATTATTGATGACATCAATGGAAGGAGATCTGGTTCATTATTGATCTCTAATCATGACCTCTCCTCCACGAGATAGGGTTGGAAGTAGTGGGCAACTAAGTGATGATGGCGTGTGATGACTATATTGAAGATGAAAGTTCAAGGGCATTGTTTCACGTTTTAATTTGCATACAAATTCACAGCTTGCATTTGGATGATGATGAGTTGGACGATATTGAGCATAATATTGAAGACCAATTTAAATGACAACTTATGTAATTTTGTAAATGTTTGCTCTAACTTGCTTTTTCTTGCAATTTGATTTAATGCATTATAAGACCTAGAAATATGCATGCATGCACATAAATATTGGATATAATGTTTGGCGCAAGCACTAAGGAATGCCATGCACAGATATTATATGCACAATATTACATCCACTAAGGAAACTCCATGCACAATATTACATGCACCCTACACTATCCTAAAAGGCCTGAAGGGACCAAAAAATTCATTTGGATTAACATAAACCATTAATACCACAACTATCATTAACATTATTAACACAAACCATTGCATTTGACACATTTAAATTAAAATCCCCTTAAACCCCCTTTGGTTTGGGTGCATATTCACCGCAGTTGCCGAGACAGCGAGGCTGTTGGATGGGCATATTTGCCCTTTATTCCAGATCACGGGTGGGTATAGCGATCGTTTGTGGGGTATGATGTACAGGATTTTTTGTATCTTGTATATTAAAGTTTGTAAAATACTATAAGGTTTGAGAGAATGTACTTAATGGTGTTAATTTTTGTACATGTATTGTAAATATATTTTTGGACTCTCGGCGCCCCTTAACCAGTGTGAATATGCACCCAAACAAAGGGGGGTTTAAGGGGGATTTTAATTTAAATGTCAAATGCAATGGTTTGTGTTAATAATGTTAATGATAGTTGTGTATTAATGGTTTATGTTAACTAAAAATTTTTTTGCCGCCGGGGCCTAGGGGTGCATGTAATATTGTGCATGGAGTTTCCTTGTTGGATGTAATATTGTGCATATAATATCATTGCATGGCATTTCCTTAGTGCTTGGAAAACAAAGCATCTTCATGGCTTTGCACATAAGCCTGTACTTCCCACAAAAATGGTTGGTCTCTTCGGCATAAATATAGTTATTCCTTAATGGGAGCATGGTTGTAGAAGCCACCATTTTAAAGACACAATTCTAACGTACAAATTTGCATTCCGAGAATTGTGCAAGGCAAAAGCCTAAACCACTCAAAAACGTTTTCAGTGCTTAAACCATATTCATAAATATTATATTCATAAGTATTGCATATGAAAATAGCTCTCTATATGCAGCCAAGGTTGAACCAATGCGACCAAGAATGTAGCAATAGCCCACAATACGCCACATAAGGTTTTATATGTAAGCACAATTTCATTATAATGGGAAAATTTTTTAGTAAAGGAAGATTTTTTCATTATAGGGTTAATATAGACCTTATCGCGGGGGGTTGTATGCATTAATGCGGTACCGTATCATAGATCTATCACGGGGTTGTATACCGTGCGTACGATGTATCATACATACATGAATATTTTAGAGAACATAATAACGCGATTATCATATACCAACTTCCAAACACAATGAAGGCAGTTTATGAACTATGTATGTCCCTAGTAACCTTCCCCGGTTCCTAACCCCCTTCCCTTCCCCTTCCCTTTCCCGGTATATGCCGCTGCGGTCCAACCCTTTTAAAGTATCACGGGTTCGGGGTAGAGCTCACTCCTCCCGACCCTGATTCTTCCCACCATATGGGGTACCTAGTCATTAGAAAAAGTAATTCCCGGGGATAATACTCTCACGGAAGAAGAAGCGGACCCAACTCCAAAAACCGTTGTAGCGTGGTAGTACACTCTAATAAGGGCATACATGCGATCACCACAAATTTCATGAATGAACTACGATATGTATGCATCGGAGAGTGTGCTAAATATCCATCCGAAGAAGAGGCCTCAATTCTTTGTAGCATCTCGTCCGAGATAAGGAGGGGTTCAAACATTCCCCTCATTGCAAGCCTCCTATAAACATTGAGGATGGATTAATTTCCATCGGTGGCTCATGACCACAATCAAATGCGGCTCGAATGAAGTTGATCAACTCCATTGTAGCTCCTTGGTGGGGCGTGGCGCAACCTCCACTCCAGAAATGGTCCCATAGCTCATCATTCGGGCGCCTGAGAATGCAGGGCATGCTGGGGCCTTGCAGGTAGCCGGTGGGATTGGGTCCAATCATTTGCAAAAAGCAAGCAAGGATCACCGGCGGAGCAAGGAACAGGCGAGCAAGTAGCAAGTTCAAGAGCAAACAAAGATCAAATGTAGCGAACCGCGGGGAATAAAGTAGCAAGGGAACAGGATCAAAGATCAAGTAGCAAATGCAATGAACAAGGAAAGATCAGTAGCAAGAAGATCAAAACAATGAAGATCAAGGGAACAAAGAAGCAAGGATCAAGATCAAGTAGCAAGCGGGAACAAGATCAAGTAGCAAAGGAACAAGGATCAAGATCAAGTAAGATCAAAACAAGGGAACAAAGATCAAGTATGAGAAGATCGGGAACAAGGAAGATCAGGAGCACAAGGATCAAGATCAAACCGAAACAACAAGATCAAGTAGCAATGAACACGGGAAAGATAAAGGAACAAGGATCAAAGATCATGGAATAGAAAGGAAGATCAAAGTAGCAAGAAGATCAAGGAACAAAGGAAGATAGTAGCAAGAAAATCAAAGGAACAAAAGGATCAAGATCAAGAAGCTAAATGGTGAAAAGTGAAAGTGAAAACAAAATTAAAAGAATTATAACACGAATCCAATAATGTTGGAAGTATAATACCAATAATGTTGAAGTATAAATACCAATAATGCTGAGGTATAATACCAATAATGCTCCGCGTATCAATAATCTTTGATATTATACCAATAATTCTAACGACTATAATAGCTGACTCCATTCGGTGGTAAAGTCATTCATCTCCATGGCTTATAATATTTATGAAGATCAGTTTGAGACCATTCTTTGCTCCATGAGTTACAATGATATTAATTTGCATACGTAAAAGGTGTTAAAAGCGGATCCTTACAATCCAAATGAGGAAGGTCATTAAAGTGTGATTGCCCGACCTTACTCGTGTTGTGATCCATCTTCTTTGGGTTCACGGCGCCATGCCCTCGAGCTGAATCGATCACAATAGAGGGATTGATGATGGTGAATCATCGACTCTATAAAAACCATCAATAATAATGCATCTAAATTATATGTATGCCATCAATAATATGTGCATCGGATGTAATGATGTGTATTAAACACCTATTATAAAAGATGTAAGGATGTTTAGTATAAGCATAATGGAAGCTAATTGATGCTCGACAAGCATTAATTGTCCAAAAATGCTTAAAGTATTATAGCAAAAAGAAATTACATACATGATTATCGAGAACATGGCCGAGATTGAAAGCTTTTTAGCTAATGCTATGTCCCCACATGTCAACAATGTATTTTGGAATACGAGCAGGTCTTGGTCTTTTGCCATTTGCATCCCATGCATAATGTATGGCATCTAACTTCTCATACCTTGATGGATCGATGGATTGGGTGCATGGCGTTTGGTTCCAACTTTGTATAGTCACGACCAAGCAGGCATCCCACCATGATACATAAAATCTTGACCCATAATTAGTGAACTCTCGGATCTAGGATGGCATCTTCACGTAAAGCCCAACCGCGTTGGAGTTTCATCGTCTCGGTCGGACTAAAGCGAACATACCTTCGTAACATGTGCATGAGGATCAAACTCATCCATAGGCAATCTTGGGCCCCATCTGGCCAATCGTGAGCAAAGGTCTTACAAGCCTGCGGCTTCATCGACCTCACGGGTAAATGCGGCTTGTAGAGGTTCTTTATCGCATGCGCAAAAAGTTATCATTTTGAGGTCGATCAGGAATGCATCTTCCAAACACACAAAATCTCGTTCGATAATCCCATAGTTGCTTTGTCTTGTGGTTGCAAACACTATCTTCTTGATTTTTTGAAGGAATTCCATAATGCTATGTACTGGCGATCTTTGTCACCGGGCGAGGGAAGTCTTTCAATGTCTTCCTTGGAGGGATATTTTTAGGCACCCCGTTGGTAGCGTTGGCTCACCATTTTCATCCTCCTTCCACATTCTTATTCCTTTTTCTGGAATCCCACTCTTTATGGGTTGGCGCATCTTATATTGCATAATGGGCCATTTCCCATCCATTTTAAATCGAGGAATAGCAATGATTGGGTATGGCTGTTAGGCGTTGGCCTTTATGGGGATATATCCTTGACAAAGCCTTTCCAATCTGGAACTTCATCCACAAAATATGGAGCTGGAGACTTTTGCATTGCACTTGTTAAACAAGTAAAACCTTCGGGCAAAGTTAGAGCATCCAGATGAACTCATTGCGTCGAAAAGTTCCCCAAACAATGCATCAATATCGTCATGAGTGTGCCCAACCATCATGAAACCAACCTGAATCTCTTCCGAATACCTTAAGCCATGTCAAATAAGAGGTGGGAGACACATATCTATTTTTATTTTGACCCGATGCATTATCAACTGTAAGTAGAGGATTCGAGGAAAGGATTAAACCTTCTAAGTTGGCACTAGAAGATGAAGCATCTTCTCTTGATCTGCACTAGCTTATGCTGCAGTGGTCAGTATCTTTTAGGGCTTGCATCAATTTGCAATGTAGTTACGCTTCCACACAAATCACCACACTTGTCTTCTTCCGGCAACTCAAGATAGTGTAGGATCCTAGAAAGTGATCTAACATGAAAGTTTAGTCATCCTTCCAAAAGATCAGAAATGGCCATAAGCCCGTCCACCATGACCGTGTCAATGCTCTGTCACGTCAGGCTCTAACTGGCGATCTCCTCTCCAAAGGACTTTCTTGAGATGGTGACTTCTTGGTGTGGTGTTTTGACCTGATCCATCTTATCATGTATTATCACGAGAGGTGACTTTACGGCGAATGATGTGATAATGTGCGCCAATGCCAATGGTCAACTCCCTGAGAGCGTTGTTCCAACATATGTACCCCCGTTGAATTGAAAAGGTTCGCCTCTCCCTTGTATCTTTTTGTTCTTTTCCAATTTTGCAGCAGTGACTACACATATGTTTACGCTTGGAAAATCGTATTTTTGCTATCTTTGGCGATGCGAGCTCTTTCTTCCAAATATTGTAAAAAGGGGCAAGGTTACACTCTTTTTCTGTCGATTCTTCCCTTGCGGCCACCTCCTTATGTATGCTCTTCTTATTAAGGATGGAAGGAAGTTTCTTGAACGATATCCCTTATATCATCCTTTCCTTTTTGCTTCATGTGGAATGCTCTGCATTCGCTAATGAAAGGTATCAAGCACACTTTACGTAGCTAGTGTCCCGAGAGTCCTGGGCTTCTTAGAGCACAATATTACCATGCTCCGCCCGTTTTCCACCTTCTTCGAACCTCTTCCTCAACTTCTATAAAACGTGGTGAGCAACTCCCTCCTGAAGCCATGCGAATTGACAGCACACTCCCTCGCGGACCACTACTTTTTGCATACTCCATTTGCCGTATAAGTTACACTCAACACATCAAAAACAAGCGTAATCCGGCCTTTGTTGATTGAATAAATTCTTTTCTTAAGGCATACTTGTTTGTCAGTTTTTGACACATTGAGTCCCTGCGGCATGTTGATTTTAGAGCACTCTTGATTGCCTTGGAAGCGCCCATCCCTCTCCTCCTTGCCATCCCCTTTGGTTCCCTCGACCCTCTTCACATATGTATATTTCCTTTTCCTCTTGAATTGCTTCTCAACATCAGCTTCCAAGCACTCAACTTCTAAATCATCATGTTGAGGCAGCAAGAGCTTGTAAATGTTGTGTGTCCTACCATCATGAAGCAAAGCGGCATGGGTCTCCCGGGTTACTAGGCTGTGCTTATAGGCCTCGGCACAAACATGACATGACCTGATATTTTGGTTTCCCGTTGGATCTATTATGTTACCCGCAGGCCTTTGATACACCCAAGAACTCATGGTCTATAGCATCCACGAGGGATCACTAAAGACTATATTAGCCTCGAGATATTTAGATCAGTCTTGGGGAGTGAAGAATGTAGCATATGGCAAACCTAGTAGATCGTTACAGTAGTATTTGTCTCATCTTAGAGGCTCAAACTTTGAAGACCAAGGCGAGCAGCTAAATTCTCATGACCTCAAATCTCTCTACTATCGTCTTCTTCATTTGTTCTTTGTGTTGCTTGGTTCACCACGGTGGCGATGGCCCGATGTCCGGCGGAACTCTTGCGGCGGATGGTGGACTACTAGATGAATCCTCTTGTGAAGAGGGGCAAATTGAGGATCTCGGCGATATCTTCACTTGAGGGCCACTCATTTGGTTTTACATCCCTCTTAGGCCTTGAATGAATGTGCCCTCGCTTCACCAATGTTATCTTGCCCCTCCGGCGGAAGCTGACTTCTGTCGATGGGATCACAGGACAAGTGACCTCAATTACTACATTTGAAAGGATCTATTTCCCTTCCCATGAAGAGTGGTTCTATTCAAAATATGTCCCCGAGACAATTGTCCTTAAGCGAATAGGTTTGCTGGGAAAATTAAAACTGTTTCAATCAAGCAAGAGGCGATACTTTTCAAGAACATATATGAAATAGAGAAAAATAAGCAAAAAATAAGAGAAAATCGCTATTTAGTACAAAAGTATAAATTTTGGTCCAAATTTGGAGCTAAATGGTGCCATGGCGCTATTTGATGTAACGGTGAACACTTGGATCAAATGAACTGCGTGAAACTTCATTTGTCGAAATGGTGTTTGGATCAATGAAATGAGCCCGTAGTGCCATTTGATCAAATTCACACCTATAAATGTGCATAGGTGTGAATTTGGATCTCCCAAAATCAAACACCATTCGACCAAATGAAGCGCCATGCGCCATTTGATCCACCATTTTCGACCAAATGGTTGAAAGCTCCATCACAAAATCTACATGAGGTGCCTATGTTATGCATTCTTGCTCCCATTGTATATGTGTCAATAAGAGTAGGCATGCATAACATGGGCACCCCTATGCCAACTTTGCAATTGAAACCAAAGGTTCTTAGTGTCCTAGCGGCATTAATGTGACATTTGAACACTCTACACACATGGCAGCAATAGAAACGGAAATTTATACGGACGATGGACTTACTTGATATTAGATAGATCCATAGTGGTATGTCGAGGCGAAGATAGAAACAGGAAAATCAAAGGCGATCCAGCCGAGATATATTGGCGCGAAGAAGAGCCAAAGAAAGGTAAGAAGAAAGCGCCAAAGAAAGATTCGAGAAGAAGAAAGCGCCAAAGGAGGATTAAGCTAAGAAGAAAGCGCCAAGAAGAAAGCGTCAAGAATCACAGGATTTGTGAGTAAGAAAGCGCCCGGCAATAGCCTACGCGCCTTTACCAAAGTTCGCATAAGCGCTGAAAATAAAAGCCTTTATCTGGCCAGCAGTTCGAGGACCTAAGCAGCGATTCGGAAAGCGCTGAACCGGTAACGAAAAACGTCTAGCGTCGTGGCATGAATTGCGATAAGCGGTTTCCTGGCGAAACAAAGAGGAGCTTTAAACAAAAAGTACAATTTTCAAAATGGGCGATTCAAATTTTGGACAGGTGTGATCAAATTTCAATATCTGGGAATTTTGACTTTTATGTTAGTTCGGCGGGAATTTTGAATTTTATGTTCAAATTTGTTGGGACGGTTTGGAAGGAAATATTCCGAATTTCAAAATTTGAATTGTAGCGAGCATAGGCGCTGGACCGCGCATGACATGGTATACTGGACCGCCAGACACACAGGCGGTACGCAATTGGCGGGCATGGGCGCTGAACCGCCGCATGAAGCCCTGGGCAATGATGGCCCTAGTTGGTCGCTGTTTTTCTGAAGCTTCTCATTAAGCTTTATTCGTTTTTTCCGATTCCAGCTCGCCCTCGACTTTAGCCGCCCACAAATGTGGCCCCTCGACCTTAAATGACGCCCTGGCCATGACGCCTAGCGTAAACACCTAAAGCAACTTTTTTCATCCTTTTTTTTTCTGGCGCCATTTCCCGCCATTTCAGTGGTTGCCTCAACACATCTAGATACACACCGGTTTTCGGACCAAATTCAAAATTTCGAAATGGAAATGGACAGTGCGGGCTCCTCAAAATGTGGTGAGACAGGCTAGCTACCTCAAGGTACCAGGTATGTAATAGTCTACTTGCATTGTTTGTTTGGGCTAAATGGCGCCACCGCTATTTAGATGCATGGTAACCACTTTAGGGTCTTATAGTTGACAAATGGCGCCATGGCACCATTTGGATGATTGAGTGCACTTTAGGAGTCTTAGCTACTTTAGGATGCCCGGTAGCTTACTCTACAGTCTTTGATGTCTATTAACTTACCATAGGGCCTTTTGTTGTTGTAAAATGGCCATGCCAAAAGCCATTTGATGTGTATTAGCATACATTTGGGACTTGTTGTTGGCAAATGGGCCATAGCCATTTGATGTGTATTAGCTTTTACCATAGGGCCTTGTTGTTGGCAAATGGCGCCATGGCCATTTGATGTCCATAGCATACATTTGGGACTTGTTGTTGGCAAATGGGCCATGGCGCCATTTTTATCTAGCGTCGGTCCTTTTAATACTAATGGAGGCGGCAAGATATATTCTCCTACAAAGTTGGGTGCCTCGACAGTCGAGCCACTCTCCTTCCAACCATCTTCCGCGAATATTTGGAAGGGGAGGGGCTCCGACCGGGAATAGGCACTAACGACTCGCAAACGAGGAAATGCATTGTCGCTTGCTTCCATTTGCTTATGCATGAACTTCGGATGCAAATGGGCCATGGCGCCATTTGCCTAGTCATCCGATGCATCGCTTTGTTGCGGTGTGCTCTCTCCCTAACGAATGGCGGGGTGCCTCCACCCCAGTCGATCCACTCTCCTTCAACCATCTTCCTCGAATATTGCGGGAGTGGTTTTGAGCTGAGTGGAGGCCTCTTCACCAAACGGGGATAGGCATGTCTGAACGCCTCCGTGCTTATGCGGACTCACATACAAATGGCCCGCGGCCATTTGCCAACCACAACCCCATTATGCACTTTTGCTTGTTCTAACCATTTTACCGATGTCTCTTTGTTGCGGCTATTCACGATGCGGAAACACAATTTCAATCCCGACCGGACTATGATGCTGATTGAGCGCACGGGTGCATGGAAGTACGCGGTGAGCCCTCTACTGCTACTTTCGAAAGGGAGATGCGAGAAGAGCTACGCCTCCTTATAAGGGAGACAGCATTACCACAAACTTGGTAGGCATTTACCCGGCCGGTATCTTGGTCCAAATGAAGTTGGTTGCCAAGAGCGTCGAGATTGGATCGGGTGTGGTGCAATGAAGGATACTTCAGCGAGAAAATAATTGTGTACTATGTGGAATTTGGAAGTTTTATGATCCCATCGTAATAATGCGCTAGCATTGCAAATGTACCGGTTCGTTGAAGAAGCAAAGGCTGATGCCGGCCCGTCATGATAACGACTTTGAAGAAGCCGACATCAAAAGGTCCACAAGAAATCTTGAGGGGCTTTATGATTCTTCGCAATCCGGATGAGCGAGTCGAAAAACTCGCCTTCATTCGTTGTCAAGGCAATAGCCCAGCCAGAAACTACCCGCCATTGGACACGGCCCGGCTAAAATTGAGCAAGAAGAAGACAAGACAACTAGGGATACACTGGCAATGACAAAGACTCCTCATCTTTCATCGAGGATGTCCAGGAACCGGAGGAAGGGAAGGCGGGCGGGCAAGAGGAAAAAGTTAAGAGAAAGGATCACAAAGATCCGGATATATGGAAAAGAAGGAAAAGAAGGTTAAAGAAAACGAAGAGAAGGAAGATAAAGAAAAGAGGAAAAGAAGGAAAGGAAAAGGAAAGGAAAGAAAAGAATAGGGAAGGCAAGGGCGTAAGGAAGGAAAGGCGACAGAAAAGGAGGAAAGGAAGTGGAGACAGAGGAAACGGATGGGAAAAGAAGAAGCACAGTGGGAGACCATTCGTAAGGAGAGGACACCTAAAAACAAAGGAGAGCCTGGACTCCAAGTCCTGGCTGGAAGTCCTAGAAGTGGTGGTGAACCTCCGAGCCCAAGGCATAGCGAGGGATCCTGGGACACACCGACCAAAAGGGTCCCCATTAAGAAGCGAGCTAAAGAAGGTCACATTAAGAATAGCTCAAAGACTTTGCTAGAGGTGCCCGCAAATCTTCGGTGGAAAGCGGAAGAGGAAAAGACTGGGAAGGAGAATACACCGCAAAAAATTTACGATCACCCAAGCATCTGTTTCCTCTGGGGTCACATTCATTAAAAAATAGGCGTGTTCAAATTATATCAAGGGCCAGCAAAATCGACATCTAGACCAGGAATATGGAGCACGCCAAAACTTTTTGGAGTCCTTCGAGAGACCCACATCGGGTCTTCACTCCTCCGGGTGATTCCATTCAATCCCCCTCACAAACAACCGGGTCCCTTTGGAAAACCGAGGATGACCTCATGGGGATGCACTATTATATAGTGAATGGTAATCATTCAGCTTATGGTCGCAACTTGTATGTAGAAGACTTCGGCACACCAAAGTCCCAAGAGCAAATGTCAAAGATTTATCTTGAACGGAATTGCCGGTGTTATCCGGCACGATCAATCCAGCAGGGAATGCCCGCGGCTCGGTTAGAAGTCAATGATATCACCGCTAAGACTATTTTCAAAGAGCCATTCATTGATAACATAACCCCTGCGGCAAAGAATATGCTCTATGCGGGAAGTTTGTCGATCCATCGGGACGCCGCAATCTCGCTTCGAACCATACAAGGTACATGTTTTAATTTTAAAGATTATGAAATGGCGCCGTATGCCATTTTGTTCACTAAACGGCGCCATTTGGCGCCATTTGCTCATTAAATGTTACCGTCTAACTTCTTGTTGTTTTCAGCGTTATCTGGCTTTGGCTGAAGTTACCATCGCGTGGTAAGCATCCTAAAGATTTCAACCGATTGGGTCTTCATGCGGAGAACATTTTTTCAGTTATTCACAGGTCCCTATGGAACTTGTGGAAATCTTGCAAGCTAAAAGACAACAAGGGTCAAACTATTACACCATGGCGGGCAAAAGAAATCGACTACTTCGGTCGGACCTCCACCGAGGTGCATGAGGGTATGGACTCACTAAGAGGCTTGGGTTCTATTCAGGAAGTCTTTGGATGGGAAGACCTTCGTCAAGGTCACCGGTGATTATACGGGTAAGCAATTCTTCAAGGCAAGGCAAAGACACTAAGATCCATATCTTTCTTGAAGAAGGATTTTTGCATCGTGAAGGATAATTTTCGAGGAAGTTCAAGTCCTTCATCGATCTCGATCTTACAGGTCGGCTCGAGGATACCGATCTGATTTCCATGGCCACCATGCATAGTAAGTGGGTTGAAACCGGAGTGAGCAAGGAAGGCATTTTTAGAACGTACACCGCCTTGGCAAGATTCATACGCAATCTTTGTCTTGAAGAGAGATCCGAAGACTTCCATTCACAGTTGAACTAACAGACAAAGGGACAAGTTGTTTGCACTCCGTGCCGGTATCCTTGATTGCCCCGGACACTAGAGGCATATTTCCAATGTGGGACAAAACCACACTAACAAATTTCTTTAATATCGCATGTAAAGAACACCACGGTGATTCTTTTTGGATAGTGGTCTTTGCAAGGCGAGCACAACTTTTGATTTCATCTCATTGGATGATCCGATTCCAGATCCGAGTTTATATTGGCATGTATGAGGGCCTAATACAAGAATCCGCCCCCCGAGTTCGGGAGGCCCATTCACTAGTGTATGCCACAAAGATTCAGGCCAGCGAAGGTCCTCCCCCCCGGGCAATTGACCTCAAGTTCCCCTTCAACGATCATCCTCAAGAAGCGCCACCGGTTCGCATTGCTCAACGAAGAAGACGAAGACGGGAGACCGAGGCTATGGCGGTAAGCTCGCAACAGACAGATTCAGTACCGGCAAGGCTTGCCGGGGGACATAATTATGAGAAACCACCGGGGCTCTACATGCTCGTACTGCGGCAAAAATGGTGCCGCCGTGAACAGGGGTGTTTGATTACTTCTCCCGTGGTTCTTTTAGTAGCTTCATTGCTGAATAAGAGATTTTGCATTGTATTCAAAAGTGACCCGGCTTTAAGCATGAGTGCCTAAAGGGGATTCTTGATAGGCTTGACCGCCACTTGAATCCTACCATCGGGATTGTTCCCGTGACGAGAGACCACCATTTTGCCGAAGTTGAAGAAGTCGTGAGATCCACCAAATCCAGAGATGCCCGGCTCCACCCGATGTGGACTATGATGTGATCAAGAATACACAATTCAACTGGACATTCTTGATGATCCCAATTTCACCGCCCACGGTGTTCGAGAGCTTTCGGGGAGATCCTATGGTTGCTTCTTCTAGCCATGGCCCCGCCATACTTAACGGATCCTTTTGTGGAGCCCGCTGCCTCGATGAGGAACCCCGAATTTTGTATGAAAATAATGTAAATTGTACACAATAATCCTCAGAACGGACTACCTCTTCCGAAGTCCTTGCTTTGTTTTGGCAAATTTTTTAATATGCAAATCTATGAATTCGAATTTTTAACTATTTTTGTGATGTTATATTTTTCCGGCTTCATTACATGCAATGCTAGAATTTTTAATGGCGCCAATAAATGGGCACTTTAGATGCATATTTTTTTTTAAATGGCGCCATAATTGCTCAAAAAATTGGCATAAAGTTGACTAAAAAGGATTTTCATTCCTAATTGGAATCACGAAATTTCTCATTTTAATGAAATTGTGCTTATGTGGGAGCATGCAAATTAGAATGCAGCTTGCGATCTATATAGAACCCAAGAATGCAAACATCATCCAACAAAAACATCATGCTCCAAATCCAATTTCATTAAATGGGCATGGATATGCTTCCCCAACTCTACTGCACCTTGTGTGGCACATACACTCAAGATACTAACATAAGTAACTTCATTGGGATTTGTACCTCTTTCTTGCATCGCCTCCACATTTTGCATACATTCCAAGTAATGTATTGCTCACAAAAGTGTCGATTCTAACTTGTAGTTCATAAGATCAGAAATGAATGTGTCTCCCATATTCTAAAGCTCAGACACTTGCACAAGCGGTTAAAATGTCGGGCAAATATAACCTTGTCGCGTAAAATTCTCGACCTTGCCGGGTGTCGGCCTCACTAGTGTCACCACGATGTGGGTATCCTCAAATCATTGCTGGCCCATGAAACTAAATTTTGCACTTTCATCTGGTCAAACCACCATCTTGCATCCGGATGTTACCACATTTTACATACATGCCTATAAGCGTGTTTGCTACAAAATATATCTGAATGTAAACCGGACTTCATTACACGGACATGAATATATTTAAATCATCCAAATGTTCGGCCTCTTGCGACAAGCACTCAAAACACTGATATCGTTACCTTACTTGGACTAAAACCATATCCTTCCATTTGTCTAAAAAGCTAAATAGCCTCATGGCCATCCCCATATTGAGCATAACCTGTAAATAGTCGTCCATGTAAACACATCTCGTTCAGTCATTTGATCAAATGTCTTACGCGCATCCTGCACGTTTTCACATTTGGAATACATATTAATCAATGTGTTGCCCACCAAAGCCGGAATGCAATGCGCAAAAATAAAGACTTGCATATGCAAAAGAATCGCATTGCATTCGAATCCAAATTGACAGTAAGAACAAAGTGTTGGTCTAGTAGCCAAGGAAAATACGTTGAATCCTGGAGTAGCTGAGTGCCGAATTAATGCCAAAATGTAGCCCAAGCAGAGATTGGACGCCTGAGAAAAATCCTTAACCCCAAGAACCAAAAATCAAGCAGCGTAGGCAGAAAGTTTCGAAGCAAAGACGGCCGGTTCTCTTGACCCTCTTGATCTTCTGCAACTAAGGAAAGCAACACACCGAGATGCTATCTCAAAATCGCGGAATACTATGGGCTCCAAGTTTGGATGCTCTCTCGCACACAATACAAAATAGGGAATGGTGAAGCTTCTTGGAAGGCACTAAATAAGGAAGTCAAATGCTAGAACTTCAAGCCGAATGTCAAATCTTGAAGCCGAATGCTGAATCTTGAAGCATGTTCGAACCCTGCAGCATTGTGTTGCTTTCGATTCTTGCCTTCTTTCTTCCTAACCCTAAAATAACCCTTAAACATGATGGCACAATGCTTGCATGCAAAACTCTGAAAATGGCAACTAAAATAAAAGAGGGCTTTTGTTGTGAGCCCTTGGATGTCGGACCATTGAAAAAAAAAAGCTAAATCAACGGCTAAGAAATGGTGCACTCTAGATGTACGCATTAGTACATCCATTCGAATACGCTATGAAATCTTAGGAAAACCTTTGTGAAAAGCGTACAAAAACACAAAGAAAACCCCCTGTTATTATGCTACATATTCATAAAAGACCATGCCAGTCTGATTGAATATTATGAAATGTTTACTTCAAAAAAAAATATTATGAAATGTTTACTTGCAAGGTTGTTTCCCTCATACTAGCTAGTGGCACTTTTGTGTCAAACTTAGCCCTTTTTGCGTCAAGATGTCTATGCATTTCTACTTCAAAATGTTAGTACAGTGACACTTTTTTGATGCAATGACAAGACGCAAGTGCCACAATACATAACAAAGAACAGATATAAAATTCCCGATGCGTTTGACACTAACATTTTACAAAGTGTGACATAAACGTGTTACAAAAGTGACCCAAAACTTTAGAAGTACTAATGTTATAATGGACACAAACCTATTGTTATACTTAATTTAAATCATGTCATCTTTTCACAATACATGATATAATCATCATTACAAACGCTAACGAAAAAGTAATAAAATCTTGACACAAATATGTAAAAAAGTGACGTTGCTATTGACACAACTATATTGACACAAATTCTGACGCAATCAAATTAATTTGTGTTATTTCCAAACTTTTGACACAAATCTGACAAACCTTAAAATGTAGTAACGTAGGCTTTGATGCAAAAACCCTATCCTCTCCATACCGTATGATGCTACAACCGTCGTATTAAGTGGTACACTATCTTGCACACAAGATGTGGTCACAGGTACAACAAATTGTACAATAGCATGCTTCATCAGACGGTATTGGCATTGAAGACAACTTAGAGATAGGGGACAGAAGAGGAGATACCAAAATCGGGGGAGAACTCACTGAAGGAGAAACAAAAGATATAAACATGGGAGAAGGAGTGGCAAAAGTTGAAATTGTAGGAGAGGTAGTAACAGAGTCTATTCCTGATGGCAAAGAAGTAGGTGAAGGGATAATGGTGGGAGACACAACAAGTGGAGTCTTTAAGGACAAAATAGTAGAAGATAAAGACTCAGAAAATCTAGTGTGGGATGGAGGGCTTGTAGAAGAAAACGTACGACTATTTGGAAACATGGATGCAAGTTCTGGATCATTTAACAAAGTCAAAGTTAACTTCTTGTAGTAATTGCACTTTTGACCACCACATTGTCTAGGACAGAGTGACCAATTGGGATAGAGACACATATGCGAGGCCCATTAACAATAGAATGGGAGATGTGCATGCCCAACCCATTTGCAATAGAGATTAAGAAGTCATGTACCAACATATCCACTGATAAATCAGGAATAGAGAACCAACATGGCATTTTAAGAGCTGAACCATACCAGGAGAAAACCAAGAGTATAGTATTGATAAAGGAGATAACCAATGCCCATAGGATCTACTCCTCGAGACCGACTTCTCTACAGCTTCAACTGTATTAAACATGATCAAAAGAAATTCTTATCCAACTTCTTCAAGGATTCATAAGCGGGCAAACCAAGACGAGAGAGATCTTTGAGGAAGCCATCGCATCATGTTTTCAAAGTGGCATCACCTCATTGAGGCGCATGCAATTTAACCTAACCTATTTTTACCATGTTGCTAATGCAATCGGTGTGAATTTGTTGTTGCTTTGTAACAATGGATTTGCAAATTGTCTCTTATTTTGCAAGTTTTCCATTGGCTGACTTATTAGTCTTATGCATTCTCTATTTCTCATAACAAATGTTGAGGATTTTCTATGCTGCCAAGAGATGGCCATTTAGATTTGATTGGGGCACAACCCTTGTTATTTTGTGGTATTAGGTTTGTTTAGTTGGACCATTATTATTATGAGTTCTAAAATTCAGGTAAACCCTAAAACCCAAGAATGGGCATGCTTGCGCCTGCGTGCAGACGGGTTGCTGCTTGTGCTGCCAGAAACGTCTCTGCGAGAAAGAACCCATGTTTTTCTCCTTGCTCTGCACCTGCAAAAGAGCTCAAACATCTCGGACTAGGGTTGTCAATGTTTCTTGCTTTGGCCAGGCTCCGCCATCTAGATGGTATATGGATGGACTTATTCCCATTAGGTGATTGCATTTGGCTCATGTTGTTCTCTTACAATTTCAGGGCTTCAGTTTGTATGGAGTCTCTTTTGCCTTTACATAATGCAGTGGCTGCCTCCAGACTTGTGTCCAGAATAAGTAGCAGTGATTTCTTGGCACCGGCTATATTCTGTGGTACGTGGTTTTTCAACCTTTCTTGTCTTATTAGTTAGCACAACAAAATCATGAGTAGTATCGTTCAGATCTTTAGCACGTAGTGAAATACTAACACCAAGAGGGTAATTAAAGATTGATAAATTGATACTTTTTTTTTAAATCCGGATCTTCATGCTGCTGTTAGAACAATTTGTTTTATCCTAATCAAGCTTCGTGAGGTTTATTGTCATCGATTCTACTTTTGCTGCGGCTGGCTACTTTTGCTGCAATTAATTATACATCGCCAACCTAAATTGCAGCATGTTCCTGTTCCCGATCTTCTTCTCCATCATGAATTGTTCCCTATTTATTCTCATTGCTCCAGTTTTATCATCAATGTACGGAGTGTTTTTTTAATAGACGAAATGCTTGAGCAAGAGTAGGCATGCAAACTTCGGAAGCTGGATTTTTAGGTGGCAATCTGGTAGTCCGGACTATTGCTTTCAAAATCAGCTTCAATGTAATATTTCTGAAGCTGTTTGCTTACAGTACTGATCAAAGGCATATTTAGATTTAAATGTCAAATGTGAAGTATTGACATTTGTTAAATTTGAGAAAGCACGTCATATAATGCAAAGAAATAGCAGCAGAGTATCAGACCAGAGTTGGCTGATCCAGTTAGACTTTCAAGAGCCACCTTGCTTTTTTAGCATACTGATTAGGTATTGAGAGTGGCTGCATTGGATTCAAGAGTTTTTGGGAAGTTGATATGCTGGTTCATTTATGGGATGTGTCGTGTGCACAGATAAAAGGTGAAAGCTCATAAAAGAGAGCACAGCAAGAGTATAAGCAGTCATTTATGTTCTAGAATATGCAAGTCTTGCCTAAATCAATTATATGGCTCTCTCCTTAAGATAAAACCTGATTAGATCTGATTCACCTTGCCTTGTTATATTTAAAGTCAGCATGTAATGGAACAAATTGCCCCATAGTAGGCACCATGATAATATTTATGATTCAACAGAGAAGAGACAAGGAAATGAAGATGATTAAGAAGTCTGGGCGCGGCTGGTCCCTTTCGTTGGCTCCTCCTCCAGCCAGTCTTAAGTTTCAAGTCTTCCAATACATCCAAGGAGCCAGCGACATTATCTGGTGCCTTGTTTACCCATGTTAGGCGTGTGTGTTAAGTGCTTCAGATTGAAAAACTTTTATCATTCTCAAGTTCAATCTTCCACAAAACTTTTTTGCCATTTTTATACAACATCTGTTTCTTTTAGTTATAAGGAGACTGCCAGAAATATATACAATTTTACTGATTTCAAGCAGGAGGGAATTGAATCACCTGCAAATGGGGTTTGTGCGTTTTATACAAGTGTTTGCAAACGTGGAAGATGCACGCATTTTGTCCCAACTCTTTTTTCATCATGTGAATTCAATGAAATCAAGAATGGAGCTTCTGTTTTGTAGTCTTAACTATGAGTGGATCAAATGTGGAAAGCACTTATTCATTGATTGTCCTGAACCTGGAATCTGATGAGTTTACAAACTTCATGAATTAGGGGTTCCATAGATATTTGGAAAAGCAATATTCTAAAAAGCTGTGGGGGAAGTGATAAATTGGGAAACGAGAGAAGTATGCCATGTAGAGCACTGGTAGTGGGGTATAGTGGAAGCAGATATCAAATCAAATTTGTTCTGAAGGAATGGATATTAGACTTTTATGAGTACAAATGCAGCCGAATCTGACTTGACTAGGCATTAATAGTATTACTGTTTTGTGTAGTTATTATTTTCCCTCCCTCCCTCCCTCCCTGCCTCAAAATGCTTTTAAATATTCAGAATGATTGCACTACTTAGATAAGCAGACTTTACCATTACTTTGCATTCAAAGTCTTTACATGAATGCTTGTCAATAAGAAAAACTTCTCATTCATGTGCAACTAGTTTATTTCCTTAATTTTGTTGTCCTCTTTGGCTGTAGGGAGGGCTTTATGGAGGACCACTAATGGTAATGGGGTTTGTCCTTGTAGGGAGGGGCATTATTGACGACAACTAAGTCAGTAATGGGATGATTGATAGTCAGTGTTTACTTCATCGATTGATGACAACTAGTCAGTAATGGAATGATTGATAATCAGTATTTCCTTCATGCGTATCGGCGCTTTGTGTCAGCATTATGAAGCTTGATGGTATTTGACACTTTTTATGGTTATACACTCAATCATTTGCTTCAGCTTGATTTGTGTATACGCTGCATTGTGCAAAATTAGAAGCTGACATGTCCAATTATTTTGTTCTCTCCTGATATCAGTTTTCATATTTATAAATTTATTTGAAGCAGAATACGATGAGCACGGGACCTGAATAGTGCTAATAAACCTGGATGAACATATACTGATAATCTTGGTCGCTGCAAGCTGGTTTTCAATCATACCCTTTCTTGGAGACTGACAACTATATACTGACGTAATCAAAGGAGCTTTTTATTCTTAGCGGTTGTATGGCTTAATAATTCTTTTTATTACCTTATAAGGGGTACAGACTCGCTTTGTTGGTAGTCAAATGGTTTGGGAATATACAGGAAGGTTGCGGGGGACGAACATCCACGGGTATTAACTTTGTAGGCTCGTTATTCCTCTTAAAAAAGAATTAGTAGTCTAGTCAATATTTGATAGTTGTGTCTTTGTTGTTTGTTGATCAACAAAAGATTTGTACAGCCAGAATATAGATTTCTGATTTCGAAAAAGGCTATGAAAACATCAGCCTTTTAAAGTGTCAATTACAATAGTGTATTGTCAATTTTTTGTATAGCTTGCTTTTGCTTTTGGGTCCAGTGCGAACTGGAAGATGCAAGAGTAAAATGCACAAGGCAAATCCAACGCAAGCTTTTTGCTTCAAGGGACAAGGCAATTGCTATAAAGACTTGAAGATGACAGATCTAAGCAACTAAGTAAACGCACAAGGCAAATTCAACACCAAAAGTTTTATGCTTCAAGGGGATGTAACACAATGCTAGATCCCTATTTTTATAAAGACTTGTGGATTTGGATAATAAGACGAGAGGAATTTTGGTGATGGGCAACATGATAGTACAAGAAAATGGGACATGGACATGGATAAGCAGCAATTTGCTTATCGATTTGTGACACAAAATCACAAACAAGGTGCTCTTGCATTTGGGGTTGCTCAACCATGTGAATTCTCGACCATGTCTGCCATAATAAATATGGATAAAAAATCTGACCTTAGCTCCGGAGTTAAAACTACTTGTGCGCCAACCTGCCAACACAACAGCAAGAAAACACAAAGAACCAGATGCCCATCTGGTGGGATTCTTTCTAGAGATCTTTGAATACAACAAACCTAATTAAGGCTCCTCTATTTCTGTTACAACGTTAAAATTGTTAAATCTAAAAGCTTCATTATAACCAGAACTTCAGTGATTATTCCAACACCCCTAGTCTGATTACAATGAAGATGCCATGCCACGAGTGCTGCAATGCAATCTGAACCTTTCTCTGCACAATGGCTTGGTTAGCATATCAGTTGGCATATCTTCAGTAGATATGTACACTGTTATGCCCAAAATATTTTGAGACCATTGTTCCATATTATGCATGCATATTAATATTTGGCATAACGAAATGTTCTATGGTATATGGGCCATAGATACTTTGTGGTTGCATACGTCCCTAGTCTCGCTTAAAGGCGGAGTGGTGCACCATGGTAGGAGAGACTAGGGGACTCATTGCCTTGTTGTATGGCTATGGGAATAACTTTGGCCATCAAGAGTTTATCTCTTTTGAATAAATGACAAGGCAATATTTTGTGGTATCTTAAGCTAAAGGTATAAATGCACTTAATGGTTATATAGAACCATTATAGTTTACAAGAAACTTATCGCGGCCAAGGGCCATAAGCAAACGTTTCTCTTTCTCAACCCCCTGTCCTCTACATACTCACTTACCAATGATGTTGTCAAGGACCACGGTATTCCTCTACATACTCACTTACAGGTGTGATGTGATCAAAGGACCGATATCAACCACGCTTTTTATCTAAAGTTGACATTAAAACTCGTTATTTTTGTCCCGATATCACGCAAGCGTGCCCATTGCGGTGTATAAGAACATTTCTTTAGTTCTAACTCTGCGAGGTGTATAAGAACATTTCTTTAGTTCTAACTTCGCGAAGTTGGATGTATCATAAGTCCTGCTCGTGGGCGCCGTTGTCCGGTTTCCGCTGGAAACCACCTATTGGTGGCACGTTTCCAAATAGGAAACCCACTTTTACAAAGGGGTCTTTTTTGGGATTGTCCTGTAAAACCCTGCGATTCTATTCTCTGCGATTCCCATACAAAATGCACAAGCTCCACTTATTTTTAAAGCGTTTTGTTTTGGATTCCTCTGTAAACCTGTCTTCTGATAATCATTCAGGCTTAAGATATACAGCCGAAAGTGCTGTAGGCATGAGTGCGTGAAATTTCTTAAACAAAATTCGTTTTAAAAATTTCTCTGCGTAATCACCCAAAATATGAACAAAAGCTTGGAGCTATGGCAAATAACTAGGTCCAATTCTGACCTTCTCAATCATTTCCAATCAATTTGCATTTATTCCAAAATAAATCTGGCACCTGTACTGCGTTTCTTATATGTTACAGAATCAAAATCAAGACGATTTACCAACTCTTTATTCATATCCCACAGTAAGAACGGAGCCATATTTTGGTTCTCAGGCTTTTCCAAATAGTAAATTGCTACTAAAATACGAGAATTCTTTCCGGTCTATTTCTTATGTCGAACAACAGATCATAACGAATCAATCCTTGAGAAATTGTTCATGGAGACAGAAAGAATTAGCGGATATTTAATTTCCTGTGAACCCGTAGAACCACAGCCAGGATTTTAGCTATAACCAAAGTTAATTCGATATCAACTGGAGGCGTTTAATGGGTAAATCAATGTGTGCGGACGAATCAAAGCTCCAAATCACACCCAAGGAGAAAAATTGCTTCAAATCAGACCCAGGAAATTTCAACAGAGAAACACAGTATCGAATTTGTTGTCTCACATACTCTATCTAATGGAAGCTTAGATCATTTCTTGTATCTGGAATGCGAATTATATCATGGAAACCGCCCCTGCAAACGAAACACAAGGACAGTTAGTCCATGTAGGCAAAAATAAAGGTGATCAGTATCTCATGAAGATAAATAAAGAACCAAGTGTGCTGATATGGATTATCTCCCCTTCCTAAGCAAGCATTTTGCTAGATTCTAGCATCTTTAAATATCTAAGCATCCAGAAGCCTATTCTTATTCTTATTTAAAGTTTATTCCTCGCTTTGAAACTTGAGCAACAGAATATGAGCAATAGAACAGTAAATATCAATTGCCTTGAGAAACTTCAACCTGTATATTTGCACATATGAAAAACTTGAATGTAGCAATGGCCGACATCAAAACCAAAAGGGTAGTCTATATATGCCATTCAGGTTATCCAAATAAAAAGCCAAATATGCAAAATATGGATAAACTACCTTTTTTTAGCAGGCTTCGATCTATGACTCTCTGTTTGCACTAATAGAAGCTCAGACTTTTCTGTTTATTGAGAATCTGGCAAGCATTGCTCCGCTGAATCAAAAGCCCCCAGTGTTGGCTGGTATTTTGGGTTGCGAGAGGGGCCGCTGCATTATCACTGGATCTGGCACACTGACTCACTGTATTCTTTTAGCCTCCATAAATGCACAATAACTGCATATCATAAATTCATTATTCTTTTCTTAAAATTTTGTTTGTACCACGTGTCACCATAACGATGCTTCAAATAAATAGCATCAAACAAATATTTATCAAACAAAAATTGACACTGCAATTTTTGACACCCTTTGCTTTAGCCTCATAAATATATGAGTGATAAAAAGTGTGGAATAAATAGCATCAAACAAATATTTATCAAACAAAATATTTGATGACTTGCTTTATATATGAGTGATGGTTTATAAAACCATTGGGTATTAAAAGGTGAGCACCCCTTAAATCGGGGGATGCCAACGGACTCTTACATTTGCCGGCCAGGGTGAGACCGGGCCCGCTGGATTTGTTCCTAGACGCCACGGCTGCCGATATGCGTTAATACGTGGCCCCGCCATGTGGCGTGAGTTTCAAACAAAAAGGGACTACCAGGCAGGGGAGGAAGGCGCAAAGGGAGCTTGCCGGATTCAGGAAAAAAGAGAAAGATGGAGTAACTGGATTTGCAGAGACGGGCTACCGAGCAAATTGCCGAGATTCGGTGGTAGGCTTCTGGGACGATTCAATAAAGGTAGCCGGTGTTAGTGGTCTCCTACCTGGGATGAGAAGCCTTAAATTAATCGGGCTGACTGTGGCAACCCGAAAACACCTGAACTAAATTGATAAGCTAGCTTATCCGGTCTCTGATCAGAATACTGGGTAGCTGAGTGAGCTTCCCGGTTGTTCACTCATAAATCCGGTTATTCACTCATAAACCTGGTTGTTCCTTTCTATTCATGATGTGTGCTTGAGGTCGATCATGGCAAGGTCACGCCGCCTTTATGATACAGGGCGGGTTCTTACGGCTATAATCCCTACATGCCACCCAAAGAAATAGACTCTAGTGTACTGGTGAGACGAATACTTAGCATTGGTATGGGTCAATGTTAAGGGGGAATCAACAGTCCAGTATCACAAGAGCCTAGTTTAAGTATCATAGTGATACCCAGCTCTGCAAGAGTAGTTGCAGAGAATGAAGAAGTGCGGAGGTGCTTCTTCAAGGACTTTATGTACATCTATCGATAGATAAGCGTGGCTTATCTAGCAAAGAACCATAGGTGCTAGTGAGGCAAAATCTGCCATCGGTATGGGACGGTGTCGGGTCTAACCAACAGCCTAGTAACATAGGGTCTTGAGATGTTTGCAGTTTTCCCTTACTTTGGATCCACCAGCGCGGGGGTTCTAGACGACGTACTGTCTAGATATGGCGGGGTGTGTCTGCTTGGCAGATGCTATGGTGCGTGTGGTGGATTCTATATGAGTATGCTTGCAGTCCGTCAGTCATTGCTTCATGTTGACACTATTGGATAACTCTTATGCATGTTACTAACACGTGGAAGCATGTGCAGGCTGTTTGATAGCTAGCGGAGCATACGTGTGTGTTTGGTTATCTTTTGTGTCATCTTGTTATCTGTATACGTGGTTTTCATGTATATAGCCCCGTGGGAGGCAGTACTTGTTCTGTGTACTCTGATGGTTTGATGTAATACAAAGCGAAATTTTTGGTACTAAAATTTTGGTTCGTAACAGTGGTATCAGAGCCTAAGTTGCGGCTTGGACTAGCTGAGATGGAGCACGACGAGTCTAGTGCAGGCGCACACACTATAGCGGGACAGGCGACTCCTATGGAGGAGGAACCTGATGTACGAGGGCTAGCTGCTCGCGTATAGGAAATCCAAAAGAACCTGAAGACCATGCAGAAGAAGTGGGGCGAGGACTTGCTGGGGGTGCAGCAGAGCCTCACGGCTGTATTAGACACTCAGACTGCTATGAGAACTGTATTGGAGACCCTTGCTGGCACGGATGGCCTAGGGAAGTCTGCGAAGAAAGAAAAGTCTTCGGCAGTTGTGGTGGTGGACCCGGATGTACCTGGTGCTAGTGCTGCTTTGGAGCAGTCACTGAAGAGTTCCGGATTGAGCAAGGAGGACATACGCAGTCTCGAGCGCACAAAGATCCCGGATTGGGATGGGAAAGATACTGTTGAGGAGGCGATGGCTTGGATTGACAAGCTTGAGACCAATAAAGGTGATAAGGCGCGGTTGTTTATTGCGCAGATGCGGCTGAAATCGGACGCCTATAGTTGGTGGAATGGCCCTACCATGAAGAAAGAGGTGAATACTTGGTCCAATTTTAGGAAATACTTTATTGGGGAGTATGCACCTCGGCATAATGCTCGTGATGCGCTTGAGAAGTTGCAATACTGTAAGTAGACAGGTTCTCTTAGTGCTTATATTAATAAGGTACGGGGTTACATCCACAGGGTTGGAGACTTGTCCGAGGCTCGGCAGGTTGATTTCTTCCTAGGTGGTCTATCCAGTGTTGCTCTCAAGAAGTAGATAATCGGATTGAAGCCCGAGGATTTTGAGGGGGCGACGATGTTGGCTTGTCTGCTTGGGGAGGAGGATGAGTCCTTTAAGAGGACGTCTGAAGTTCTCGACGAAGAAAAACAGGTTTTTCAAGAAGAAAAAGTATGAGCAGCCTAGGCCTAAGTCTGCAGGTGGAGAGTCCAAGAAGCGTAAGGCGGACTCTAAGTCCGGTGGTAGGATGGGGATTTTCTGCTATAGGTATGGAGAGCCTGGGCACATCAGTCGTGAATGTTCTCAGCCACAGAACAAGAAAGCTGATAACAAGAAAGCAAACGTGACGGAAAAGGCTGAAGAAGTATTGGAATCTAAGACGGTTTCAGCCATTGCCATGGAAGAAATTTGGCTGCTTGATAATTTGGATAAGCATTAAGCAAAGACATCATGGACATGTTTTGTCGGCCGGGTGATTAGATTCTTAGGCAGAATCATGGGCTGAAACGTTGTGGTGTTATTGGATTGTGGCTCTTCTAACATGTTTATATCTTCTAAGTTGGTGGAAGAAGTGCACCTACCTTGTGTAAAGACTAATAAGTACAAGGTAAATGGGCCTTTTGTGAGCGATTCTCGTGTGGAGGATCGTAAAGGCTGTTAAGTGCCCTTGTGTATTCAAGGCTACGAGGGAAAAGCTTGATTTTGACCTCTTAGATGTTGGCGGTATGATGTGGTCTTTGGGGATAACATGGTTGCGGCGGTGGGTTAAGCCTCGCAATAGATTGAAACACTCACTAGGTGACTGTTTGAAAGCACGATGGGCGTGAGATCTATCTGCAAGGGAGTCCTTTGACGGGAGCTTCAAGATCGTGTCGTCGCTTCAGGTCAAGAAGGTGGTACGTAAATCTTCCAATTAATATTTTCTTCTATTTATCGATGAATGTTATCCTGCTTTTGAGTGCTGTCATATGAGTGCTGATAGTGAGGTCATAGAGAATTTAAAAGGCCAGAGGGGGTTGCAGGATTTGTTGAATGAATTTCAGAATGTGTTCCCTGAGGAACTGCCTGAAGGTCTTCCAGCTAGTAGAGAGATTGAACATGAGATTGATTTAGAGTCTGGATCCAAACCT
The DNA here is from genome assembly GCA_021234155.1 of Isoetes taiwanensis. Classification (NCBI taxonomy): domain Eukaryota; kingdom Viridiplantae; phylum Streptophyta; class Lycopodiopsida; order Isoetales; family Isoetaceae; genus Isoetes; species Isoetes taiwanensis. The sequence continues at coordinate 9,609,528 of JAJEKV010000055.1, forward strand.
GTGTTTCGTAGCCCTTATAGATTGTCCATATTGGAACAAGAGGAGGTTAAGAAGCAGGTTCATGAGCTGTTAGCCAAAGGGTTTGTGAGACCTAGTAAATCCCCTTATGGCTCTCCTGTCATTCTAGTTAAGAAAAAGGACAGATCAGTGCGGATGTGCATTGATTATCGTGCCTTAAATAAGATCACGATCAAGAATAGGTACCCCTTACCTAGGATTGATGAGATTATGGATAGATTAACAGCAGCTAAGTATTTTTCTAAGTTGGATTTGCGTAGTAGTTATCACCAGATAAGGGTGAAGGAGTCGGATGTTCATAAGACTGCCTTCAAGACCACTTTTGGTCATTTTGAATTTTTGATGATGTTTTTTGGACTAACGAATGCTCCTGCTACTTTTTCCAGAATGATAAATGAGGTTTTGCAGGATGTCTTGATACTTTTGTTGAAGTATTTTTAGATGATATCCTGGTGTATAGCAAAACCTTAGAGGAGCATTTGAATCATTTGCGTTCTGTATTAACTCTGCTCAGACAGCATAAATTGTATGCAAAGATGTCGAAGTGTGAATTTTTGAAAGCACAAGTGGAATATTTGGGCTACATTGTATCTGCTGAAGATGTAGCTGTGGATCCCAAGAAGACAGAGGCAATTCAGTCTTGGCTTGTGCCGAAAAATGTATCTGAGTTGCATAGTTTCTTGGGATTGGCCAGTTATTATCGCAGATTTATCTGAAAGTTTGCCAAGATTGCAGCTGCTTTGACTATGTTGTTGAAGACTAATGTCCAGTGGCAATGGACGGCAAGGCAGCAGCAGGCAATGGATATGTTGAAGAGGTGGCTGACTTCGGTGCCTATTCTGTTGATTCCAGACATGAGTAAACCTTATGAGGTGTACAAGATGCATGTGGTTATGCCATTGGTGCTATTCTTATGCAGGATGGCAGAGTGGTGGCGTATGAAAGCTGCCAACTCAATGTTGCTGAGAAGAACTATTCCACCTACGAGCATGAGTTACTGGCAATGGTTCATGCGCTCAAAGTCTGGAAACATTATCTCCGCAATAAATGCGAGTTTGTGGTCTATACCGATCATAAGCCATTGAAATTCCTGCAAAGCCAGGCCGAGGTAAGTGCAAGACAAGCAAGGTGGTTGGACTTTCTTTCTCAATTTCATTTTCACGTTGAACATCTTCCCGGGAAAAAGAATCCTGTTGCTGATGCTCTTTCTAGAGTTCGGGAAGTAAATGTGATGGCTCAATGTGAAATTGCTTTGGTGTCACAGGTTAAGCAAGCATATGACTTGGATGCCTATATTTTGAGTATGCAGCATCTATCCTTGGGATGTCCAGGATGGATTCTGGTATCATAAGAGACGTATTTATGTTCCTGCTGTGGACACTTTGAGGAAGCAATTATTGAGCGAATTTCATGATGCATCTTATGCTGGGCATGGAGGTGAGTGGAAAACATATGAATCGCTCAAGAGAATGTTTTACTGGCCTAGTTTAAAAGAGGATGTGCAGGAATATGTGAAAGTTTGTGAGACTTGTCAGCAGGTTAAAGCGGGTCGAGGCAAGACTCCAGGGCTTTTACAACCTCTGCCTGTGCCAGAGGAGAGGTGGAGTGAAATCTCTATGGATTTCATTGTGAAGTTGCCTCGTACTGTGCATCACTATATTCAGATACTTGTCATTGTGGATAGGTTGACGAAGTATGCATGCTTTATACCTCTGACAAAGAATGATGATGGCTTGGCGGTGGATGAGGCTTATTTACAGCATGTATTTCCTGCTTTTGGATTACCCAAAGCTATTGTAAGCGATCGAGATGTGAAATTCACTGGGAATTTCTGGCGTGAATTGTTCTCTGCATTAAATGCACTCTTCAGTTCTCTAGTGGAGATCATCCGGAAATGGATGGGCAAACTGAAAGAGTGAATCACATTCTAGAGGATATCTTTGAGATCGTATGTGGCCACTCATCAATCCGGATGGGAGGACTCTTTGCCAATTGTAGAGTTTGCTTACAATAATGGGTTCCAACAGAAGAGCATCAAGACTAGCTTTGTTTGTGGCTATCTTTGGGAGAAATCGAGGAGGACTGTGATCGCTTGGTTTTGAAGGGCTGAAAATTGATGCTGCTATAAGTATACTTGAAGGCATAAATGTGACACTTGGGTTGTGTCAATTGCATATGAGACAGGTGCCGAGGATCGGGCAAGGGCACGTGCCAATTTGTCAAGAACACTTAATCGAGCTAAATGAAGGTCGGATGGTGTACCTTTGTGCGGTTTTTCCATAAATCGAAAAGAAAAGCAATATTGCCATTGCTTGCGAGAAAAGAAACCAAAGCTCTCCCCAAGATACAGTGGTCCTTATAAAATTTTGAAAAAATATAGTGATGTTGCCTTCAAGTTGCAACTTCCACCGAATGTGGACATTCATCCAGTTTTCCATGTGAGCCAATTGCGACCAGCTCTAGGGAAAGCTGTGAATGTTGTGCCTTCTCAGGAACACATGGTGGAGTTGGATAGAATTCCTACCCCTAAAAGAATATTGAATTCCCGGATAGTGCGGATGCGCCAAAGAGACCAAATGGAATTTACGGTAAAATGGAAACATAGACCTGTCTCAGAGGCGATGTGGGAGAGTCGTCGTTTCATGACTCAATATCCGGATATTATCGCTCAATGGTCTGGAGCCGATTCTTGAGGACAAGAATCCCAGGAGGGAGTAATGTTATGTCCAAAATATTTTGCAGACCATTGTTACATATTATGCATGCATATTAATATTTGGCATAACAAAATGTTCTATGGTATATGGGCCATAGATACTTTGTGGTTGCATACGTCCCTAGTCTAGCTTAAGGCTAAGTGGTGGCGCACCATGGCCGGAGAGACTAGGGGACTCGATTGCCTTGTTGTATGGCTATGGGACAGTTGAAAAGGCTCTCTCATGACTGGACATCTCTGATGCATGGTTGGACCAGGAGTTGTCTCAATAACTATCTTATCTCAGCCTATTATATTCTCAATGCTTCACTCCAGGTACAAAGGCAGCTGCTGGAAATGCCTCCTGAATGCTTCCCGTGCCTCTAAATTCTCATGATTCCCGTGCCTCCTGTATACTTTTTGTAACAACAACCAAATTATTGTAATTTTGTGTATTGACTCCAAGTTATCGCCATGCCCTTTACATGTGCAAAATCTGATTACAAGCATATTGTCTTCCATACTACATTAAAATTAAAATTTAAGATAAAAGTTGCAATGCAAACAGGTGACTATAGACCCATTAAAATGATGAAACAACTAGGTCAAATCATATTCAACCTTCATATGATAGATTGTCAAGGATCGTCTGACGAGTAGGAAAAATATGTTAGTGCCAAGAATTCGATTCATCTCAAACTTGATTGATGATACATGATGACGGTACTAAAAAGTCAGATCTTTGTCTTCAGGTAGCTCCCAACTACCATCGGGCTGGATAGCATAGTATGAACCAGCCATCACATGTTCATCGACATTGAAGGTCTGACCCCAATTGTCATGTACAATTTTGTCAAGAATAGGCCTCAGCTTAACTCACTTCACCACTTAGAAATCTGCATTCTCCCGATTGTCCTCCTCGGCTACAACTGCCATATTATTTACTTCCAGAAGGTGGTCGTTATGGGTGATACACGTTTGCCCAACCTTGCTTTGGCCGTAGCAATGGGTCCCAATGCCTCAAAGCCTACTGGAAGGACAAGCAAGCTCAGTGGTTCTCACGTTGGGATGTACAGGCAAACAAATGCGTGCAGGTATAGACAAAGAAGGATCACAATGCACTAAAGTTGTACCTAGATGCTAGTTTCCTTCGCAAGCTCTGGGATGCAGGTGCTCTGACACATGTTAAGATGACACACTATCAGCAGCAAGTCAATCCTATGCTCACAAGAGGCCCACATCAGTACTTGTGCACCCATTGCCCATGAAGAAGCATAGACTTATAGCTTCCATTCGCACGGGTGCACATCGTCTCCGCAGTGAGACATGGCATTGAACTCAGGAAGCACGTGTAACAATCTTTGAGTTTTTGTGCTATTGGCATTAAAAAAAGAATGCTTATTTTGAATAAATGACTTGCTCTAATGGATCTAACATTTGCACTCCCTTCTCCATATGTTCATCCCAACTTGTTTCATTTTGTCTTGAACCTTTACGACCAATGCATTCTCCACAGATGACATAAAAGCAAAATTACTGCCCAACAAAAATATTGGCATGCTAATCCATGCAATGTCAACAAACTTCAATCTTTTCCAGCATTCTTTTTCAGGTTTGGCAGGAGGGAACCCATCTGCCTCCCATAACTTCTCTGAAATGCTTTGAACAGAAATTATCATGTCTCTATTATATTTACCCTTTCTAAGTTGTGGTACCACTTTTCTCTTGTGTAAAGATCTAAGCCATCCAACATTCTCTTCCAAAAAATAGCTACTTTTCAAAATATACTTCATGTTCCACCCCATCTCAATTTCTATCTTTTCCTCAGACATGACTAGCAAAATAAATACTGCCTTCCCTTGTGAAGCCATGTCCATGTTCCAGAGGCTATAGATATCTTGGGCGAAAGTCCTTAGCTGTCAGATTTATATTCGAAAGAGTCTCTACTATAATGAGAGTAATTTCTGCACCAGTATCGTAATGTAATGTATCTACCACTGACTTAATATGCTTCACAACACTCCTAATCAACACATTTACTTGATCTAAGACCCAGAAATCCAATTATACAGATTGGAAATTTCATTAGCAGAATGATATGCACCAACCCTCTGAAGTGTCGAATTTTCTAAATTATCCTAAAAAAATCATAGTCTAATATTTTAGCTTCAAAACAACTACATGTACATTCAGAAACAGTTGCACTTGCATGTCATAGATGTGTCTGAATAGGAAGCAAGGATAGATATATCATAATAGATGGCAGAGTATTGCTAGGTCTAGATCTATTCATCATCAAGCAACTAGCATATAAACCTAGAGGCATCAAGATCACAAATATTTGAATCCATGCTATTTAAACCTAGAATTTGCGGTAGTTTTTCGACCTGAATTTGCAAAGCCCCGACCGGACGGAATTTGCAAAGAAGAGGTGATTCTTGCAACGTAAATGCAACTTAGGTTGCATTCTGCCCTGTGCGCCAATCATACAGCTCCATCTGGCCAAGTTTCTTTATTGGAACTTCTGTCAAGCTCAACAGCAACGACATTTTCTTGAAGTTACCTTGCGTTCTTGAGGATTTACCTCAGATTCTGACGATCTACCTCTCATTCCGATGCTTATATCCCTGATTCTGAAGTTTTTACCTTGATTTCGGAGTAGAATGCAACCTAAGTTGCATCCACGTTAAGGGAATTGCAATCCAGCTTGCATTTCGGGGGAGTCATCGTGTCGATAGGGATTCCTCCCCCGGAATGCAAGCTGGATTGCAATTCTTATACGTCAATGCAAGGGAAAAGCAGTTTTGTAAATCTAAAATGCTGTATATGACCATGACCGGCGACGTCAACAAAAGACCGAAGAGGTGGTCGTCGATAGTAAGGACCGAAGCGGAGTACTGGAAGCTGTTAGAAAGTTACAAGAGGATGATAGTTGGGACCGGGCAAGCGGATCAAGCGAGAAGCGACCAAAGAAACAATAAAGGCCATGGGGTTGTCCATGGTGCAACAAGTTCATGTAACTTTGAAATATGTTTTAAAGAATAACAAGTTAGCTTAGTAAATATTTAAATAAATGTGCTTTGGACATGTGGCCAAAAGGCACTAGGTTACGGTTAAGATTAAATGTTAGAAAACACAAAAAATAGATGTTGGAGATTACCCCAACTTAGGATTGCCATGTTGGACGGCATAGATTAATTGTTGAGATTATAAAAAGAGAGAGAAACGTTGTGTTGTGAAAAGGAAAATGTTGGAATAAAAAGTTTGATGACGATTCTCCATTGCTTTGCATTTCTTTGACGTATAGCATGTGTAAGATGTTGATAACGTGTTAAGCATATCTTAAATGATTTCTTGTCAAACTTAAATAGGTATGCAGAACCTGTTCAGGGCGGAACCGTGCGTGCTGCATCCGACGTCGGCCACTGCCATACTGACCTCTTCAGCGACCTCCAGATCCAGCAACCAGGTAAAATCTGTTGCTGCTTCTTGTATTTCGAATTTGCTCAATGCTTATATCTTTAGAAAGGAGAATGGAAATGGAGTTTTTCGGTGGTTATGTGGTGGACAAAAGACATAAATCATTCCCGGGCAATGTTCTATTCAGAAGTTAATCTTGTTTATGAATATGGTCACAAGCTACGAAATCTGAGTTTCCACAGTGGAACCTCGTTTTGGTTATGATAGAACGAAGAGATTGTTACGGATACTTCTGGTTATGATTCTGGTGGTTATGCTTGTGGTTATGGAAACTTGTCTCTGGTTATCTGGTCATGAAAATAATTATTGTGGTGTATGTCTTGTGATGCAGACATGGATATGGATGAGCAAGGAAACGTGAAGGAAACTATTAACTGGACAGACTTCCTGGGCAGCCCATTAATGGTAAGATAGACTTACCTGGCTGTATTTTCTTATTTTGCAAAGCTGTTACTCCAGGGTGAGAGACTGGAGGGTTAACAAATGCTAGGTAGAATAGGAAGAATCTAGGGTAGAACAACAAAATCGGCAGGTAAAAGGAAAAACGACGTGGTAAAAATTGCTGTCGCAAAAGGCAAAATGTCTGTTTTTTAGCAGAGTTGTTGCCACCTGGCAACACGCCATTGGCTTTCACAGCAGAATTGCTGTTACCTTACGTTTTGCTAGGTTAAAATTTAACCCTACCCAAATTTAGCTCTACCTTCGGAGTACGGTTAGGGGCTGTTAAACTCCTCCGGAGCGCAGGTCGCCAGCAGTAGCAGGTCGGAGAGCGTCCCACTTCAATAGCAGGTTCTTCCATGTTTTCGCTGCATTTCCTTTCGGTTTCTTGCATTTACTGTAAAGAAGCAAATGCTTTTTCTTCTTTGTGTTTACATTTTTTTTTCCTCTGAATATTTTTCTCTGAGAGTGTGCATGTTCATTGCTTCTCTGGTGCAATTTTTCTTGGATCGTAATTCTTCTAGAAAAAAAAACAAGCTTTGTCCATTTTGTTTATTTGCTTGGGTTGGATTGCAGAAGAAATGGCAGTAATGAAGAAGAACCTAGTTTGAATTCGACCTCCATTGAAGGAGGAAAGCGCGTAAGGTTCAAGACTGGACATTGCATGATTTGCTGTCCGCAAGGAACTGTTGGCTACGACTGAACCAACCACAAAGGTGTGATCCTAAGGAACGAAATGAATTGCACATCTACTTTGCAAGCCTTTGCCCATGCACTTTGAAATGCCTGCAAGGATAAAGCTTTAGGGTTAGTTTAGGAGAACCAAGGTAGATCCTGTCAATGACTGAGCACAACTCACGAGAGTGTCATCGCAGGAATAAATGCAAGTCCACCAAATACATGTTATGCAGGAATATAAATGCTTGTGCGACTAGTACCTTCTCTGCATAAAGCATAAAGTACTTCCTCTGCATTACTCATAAGCCTTGACATCTGAGGCTAACTCATGTAACAGTAAAGCCCACCTTCCTGCTAATCAGTGAGTCAGCATTGGGCGTTCTTGTAGCAAACCATGATGTCATCTTTAATTCCACCTACCATAGCATGCTAATTAGGCTGTAGGAAAGGTGATATGAGTTCCGTCCGTATCATGTTCCCTGAGCAGGACGCTCTAGATTGTTTTGACTTGCATGTATGCAACTGTTTCTCCTAATCAAAAGAGCACCTCCTATCTTATCTTCCTGCCTTTAGTGAATTGGTCTGGATCAAGCTTGTTAGGCTCTTTATGAATCTGATGTAACCTATTTGCAGATGTAGCAACAATATGCCCTTAGGAACTGTGTACTCCTTTCCCTCCTGAGTTGCAGGGGGAATCAGTATGGCAGTATTTGATGAGCATAATTAGAGAAGGGTGGAGAGGCAATGCTTCCTTCATGCTTCTGTGCAAAAAATACATTTCACACAAACATCATAATCTAACTTTGTGCCATGAAACAGTTGCATTCCAATATCGCTTGTGCTTCATGAAATACGCTCCAGTTTTCATGAAATAAGCTCCAGCCAAAGCTGAAGTGATAGAACTAGTATGGTGCCCAGCAAATTGTGCAGCTATCAACGTTCGTGTGCATTTAGCTTCTGTAGTTAAGCGCCGAGTCGATTCGTATTTCGAGTCAATGAATGTTTGCAGCATATCCGTCTCTGGACGACCTGAAGCTCTCATCTTCTGGATGATTCTTAGAAATAGATTTGCTCTACAAGCTCTATCTCTCCTCCATTGTGCTTGTGTTGGAATGTGTAGGGAGATTAAGAAGGTGTAAATGTAAACGTGTGGACAGATTGAGGAGGTGCAAATCTGATAGACAGCGTGCAGATTGTATAGACAGATTGAGAAGGTGTAAATGTGTAGACAGATTCCTTGATGACGCTCTTGATCAGTGGGTTTTTGGTAAAATCAGTTCTTCCTTGAGCTTTAACATAAGGTTCGATACGGCACGTCATACTTGCATGAAGAGTTTAGTAAAAAGGTATTGCATCTGGACTTGAAGCCTCAGAACATACTCATTTTGTTCCCAAAGTTACAAATTTTGGTTTGTTCATATTCATGAATATAGACAAGAGCTTTATAGATACTAGTAGTATAAAGGGTACTTCTGGAGACTGATATTCGTTTTACACCCCCCATCTAATGTGGCATCTATCTCAACCCTTGATTTACAGATTGTGTGGTCTGGATCTGTGCCATGTCAGGTGGGGGCTGTAAAGCGAAGGTGTCCCATTTCTAACACCATGATACCATAATTGTACACATTGTCGCTAACTCCACCTTGCATGATTAATTCTGGAGCCATATATCTATTGAAACTGTGAGTGGCCAGAAAAGTAATAAATTAGATGGAAGATTGTGGACCTTGTTGGAGCTTGCAAAAGAAGATGACCTAGTTGATCAAGCCATTCAGATTCAAAGTTCAAGCAGCTGTTTGACTAGTTAGAGTCAGTCATTAAACAAGCTGATCAGGTCATACCTTGAGGTTGTATGACAGAAGATCTGCATGTCCATCTAATTGTGTGATAATTATCTTGTCTATGTTAACTTTTAAAAGTTCTCTCTTTTTTTTAAGGCAGGACATTTATTATAGTGCAAGAGCTGCTAGATTCTGCCGCTTAAATGGAACATAATTGTTGGGGGGTTAACTTTTTATGTTGAACATAATATAAGAGATGGTCTGAAAGTATCCTTTGTGTATACCTGGTTAACCATGGATATACCATAGAGATACCCACTTCAATGGATGACAAAACACCCAAACGATCTGATTTTTTTTTTTTTTTCCCTTTTTTTTTTTAGGCATCTTTTGTTTAAATTATAAATATTTCTGACATGGCATCTCATTCTTGGGCGCAGGTCTGATATCAATTTGTTGCTCTCTAAGATGTAAAAAATTCATTTTTGGGTGATCTTGGTGCGGTAGTTTTCAAACACACATTGCATTGAACGAGCAATATTCCCCCAGAAACAGCAGTTTGCCTCCGGAACTCCAACATCGCTCGTAGATTTTGCGGAAATGAGTTTGATGGACAGGTCTGATACTTTTTAAGGTGTGTATTCTTTCCTCTCAAGAACAAGGAAAGAAGGAACGAGGTAAAATAAAACTGAGCTAAGCAGCCTCCGCCATAGGTTGAAATTCCCAATACTGAACCAGATGTTGCCACCACAGGGCATATCTGCAAGGTTCTCATAATCTGCCTAGCAGCTATGAGCTCCCTTCTATGGTTCATTACAGCAGATGATTTGAAGCAGCTTCTACTTTTGCTTGCTGCTTTGCCTAAAGATAAGCTTTTAAAACACACAAGATTTTTAATGGCACAAATGGTCAAAGTGGGTTCAAGTCCCGCAAGCTGTGATCAGGCTTTGGATTCCCTGAATTTCATTTTTTTGAGAAAATGACTCCAATTATATTTCAACACTCTGGGGTACATGCCGACATATTAATGCTTGATATGAAATGGTTCTTTGTTATCTTAACTTTATGATAACAATGATAATGTAAAATCAGTTCAAAAAGCATCTGTTTAAGTTCATACTCTGTCATTAATAATTTTAACTTCATACTCTGTCATTAATAAGCAGCCTTTACATAAATCAGGCCTTTTGCATAAACTAACTTGGCCCTTACTGTTCTTTGAGTTTGTTAGGGAGACGATATCCACCATGGAGGTGATGCCCGCCAACTTGGGAAAAATGTTTACTTTTTTTGCCATCTAATCTCTAGCTGGCAAAAGAATAGCGCATGGATATTGTTTATGATAAACTTAAGCTTCTCAAGTATGAGAAGTTGTTTTGTCCAACAAGGTAATGAGTCCTCAGGCTATGCATGAGTATGAAATTTTTGAATTTTATGTGAGCCATGCAAATTCTCAAGCTGACATCAGAGCTCTTGACCTTTTCTGCACCATGATCAAATTCAGCAGTTCTTTAGCTTTGAACTTATACTGTTTGTTCTTGCACGTAATATGATATTACATAAAAGATCTGGATGTAGGAGATTCTTGAAAACAGTAACTATTAACTATGTAGTTTCAGCTTGCAGGAAATTAATCGTTAATTTGCTTTTACGTTCAGGACCCCACCATGGCCAAGACTACACAAGTATTATTTTGCAATGCCATCCAATAACCAGCAGGAACAGTTCTCGTATTTTGTGAACCTAGTAAGCCCAATTGTTTGTGTATTTTAGGTTTGCATTTACATGCTTCTAACTTCACCCTCTAAAAGGTGGCATGGCTTTTCAAGTTGATTGGTCGTTCATTCACATATGCTGAAGGAGTAGACGACATTTGCACCATCATATGTATGTACAACATTTGCACTTAGTTGTATGCGTGAGAAAGCTGTAATATTCTTTAAATTATGCAGCTGGGCAGCTTAGAGAGATAGGGTTCCCTGCTCCGAATTGGCCAGCATCAAAGCTTAAACAGGTACTTCAAAGAAGTCTAATGGAAATATCTGATAACACATGTAAATCCTAGAAGGTAGTTTTCTAACATGGGCAGATATCATCCTCGATCCTTTTGAGTAACCAATGTTCTGTAATTAACTGCCCATTGTGGGGTAAGAAGTACCATGATTGGATCGTGGCAATTACAGGCCAGATTCATTCATGGATTGCTCTCAGTAACTCTTTCTTGGTAGCAGCAAGTTCGCTCAGTGATCTAGCCTTTATGATGGATAATGCACAAGCAGAAATTATGGCGGTCTCCAAGTTGAATGTCAATTAGCTGATCAGCATGGCCAGCATAAACCTCATGCATCAGTTGATTAATCCATTTTCTGCAAAAAAAATAAGTTCTATGCTCATAAAAAATTTACTGCAAATGTTTCAGGACCGTGCCTGATGCATTTTTTGTGTCTATTGGCTATGCAATCATAAACTTTGTTGCTTTTAGAGATCGTTTTTTCAGGTGGTATAGGCATACATGTTTTTACAAGATTAGTTCATAGTGTATTTACATTTAAAAACAAGGTTTACTCTCATCCTTCATGCGGATGTACATTTCCTATTTCATTTGTATCTTTGAAGGCATGGAGTATAGCATTTGATGATGTGATTGATTAACTTGGTCCAGGGATATGGCGATGCTGTTTCTAATATTCTTGATGGTCTTACAAGCATGGCTTTGGAAGTGCAGAAATTTGAGTTCGACTTACCAAACTACAATGATTGGTAAATGAAGGATGGAACTCTTGTTCTGTTTCTAATCTTGGATGTCGAGCTTGCAATAGAGCCATTTCTCTTTGAGGATCTTGATTTGATTTAGCCAGTCATGCCCAACCAACTAGTATATACCGAATGTTTATCCACCTGGGTGCTTTGTTCTAGACTTCACAGATTGGACTTACATTATTGGAAGACAACTAAACCACAAAGACATATCACATTGCAAGATAGACTCAGAAGCTCTTCTCTATATAGCCAAAATCTAACACGAGCACATCGAGAGGTGTGTGAATGGCCCTTTATGGCAGGCTGGAACCAGACGTTTGATAGAACAATCTGGACAGCTGATCATCTCAGTCTCGCAAACTGTCAATGATGGGAGGTTTTCAATAGTGGATTCCGTAAATGGTGAAAACATTTCGAGAACCAAAATGGAAATTGTAACCCATCAAATAGAATTGTAATATACTCAGACAAGTGGAAATGTGTTCTAGTTTGCCCTTTCCTCAATTGGAAGAGTAAGTAACATAAACTAAAGTAGTGGCAGCCTAATCAGCCTGCGTTCTGGAGGATTTGAAGGTTTTTCCGATTCAAAGAGATTTGCTGATTGATATTCTCAGACAAAAACACCAGTGACCTAATTCGAAATGCTGCTAGTTCTTCGAAGGTAAGTATATAGACATTTGATAAATCTGCATGTTTAAGGTGATGCTGTTCTGTAATAATTTATACGCAGGACAATCTATAGAAGAGTGGGGTTGAACATCTTCAACTTCTTCTGAGCCACATATGCCACGAGTCCTTTGACATTCAGGAATCTTATGTCGCCATCCACACTCAATCTGTAGGTGATAGCAATAGTTGTTACCGAACTACCTATCATTTTCCTGTGGAACATCCTTTCTTGTTCTTATGACAAAATATGCTTGGGGATAGTGAAATGTGGAAAGGCCACTTAGGTTTTACATGCTGCGGCAACCAACTTTCAGCTCCTGCAATGGCAAATGGAATGAATGTATGAGGAAAATAGCAACAGCAAGGTCATTTAATAGATGAGTTTTAACTTTAAGCATGGAATCTCAAGTCTACTTATGCAGACGAACCTATGCATCTATTAATCATTTAATTTTGGCTACAGTGGCTCGTGGGAGATAGAAGAGGTTCTTAATGAAACTACTAGTGAGGTATGCCATTTGATTGTTTCAGGACAAAATCAATTTTTGTCGCTTTCTAATATATCAAACAGTTAAGTGCTACGTTGATTTGTTTTGCAGCTTTATGTCCCTGAATCTTTTGAACATAAAGACCCACTTGTTCATTCAAATATGGAGCATACTGACAGGTGCGTGATTTGATATATGCGCTTATGCATTTCCATTTCTTCTGTCTTATTTTCAACTGCTTTCCTAGTTGTCTTCACCTTATGGTGATTCTGGCTCATAATCAACTTCCGAATTATAGCTCTTTGCAAGTGAAAGCTTGTGGGATCTGTGAGGTTCCCTTGCCCTGGCCATTCTCCAGATCTTATCCAGTTTTACTGTCGACGATATTAGGAATGCTCCACAGGCCCATTGCAGACATAGCTTCTAGGATCACCATTATTCCGTATTTTTAAACTTTGAGGTGGTTTGAAAATGCACCACACTTATCAACTGCGCAAGTAAGGAGCTCAGACTGCATCATAAGTGTTACGTTCTAAGGGCTGCTGTACATGCAGATGTAAACTTTTAGTTGATGGGAGACTCAACTGCCCAAATAAAGTTTTGTATATAGAGGCTAAGGCTTTTACTTTAAGAACCCTTGATGCAAGCAATTGTTGTATGTGCATGCATGACATATAAGTAAGAAGACCACCATTACCATGCTGTCCGGGATTCCTAGGCCCCTCTTCTTCCTGGTCCGTAGCCGCATAATTCAACGGATCATGCACGGACTGAGAGACAGGCTCCGGGCTACTCATTCGAATCCGATGTCCACTAATTAAATGCAATAATATCTTTTTTTTTTAAATCAATCGTAAAAATGTCACCCTTGATTTCTTGGCATATCAAATAAATGAATAACTGATTAGTCTATGATGACTAATTGCTCAATGTTACGAGATCAATAATGTTCAATTTATTTATTTATCTTTTTTTCTAAATGATTATCTTGGTTTGTCTGTTATTCGGGAAAATTATAGAGATCAGTCAGATCATGAGCTATTGTTTGGACCTTTACTTTCTAGATGCACTTGGCAGTGGCATGATGTATTGATAGTTTAATGTTGTAGAATTTATCTTCCAAACTCCCATGGAACAGCAAATGATTGGAAATTGGAGCTTGAACGTGTCGCACCATTGTTTCGGATTTCTGTGGTGAGCAATATTGTAGATGTTGTAGATAAGTAGGAGCAGTAATAACTGACAAGTGCAAGAAAAGTTATTTACTAGAATCGAGGTGATCATCTGCATGCCTATAACAAACTCTAATTAATGTCTTCCCATGGCCTGGAGCATCCATGGAACGTTAACTTGTCTCAAAGAAGAGGACATCATTATAAATTTTTTTTTTTTTTTTTTTGGGGGGGTGACGGTGCTGCAGTAGCAGAGCTGATGTAAAACTCTTAAATCAACTAGGAAATCGGAACTATGACATGATGTCCTTGCAATTTTTCAAGGTTGTTCTTCTGAAAGAAGCCATTATGACTTTCCGTGATATCATTAAAGTTCCATATGTTCTGCTGTACCAGTGAAGTAAAGACAGCAGCTCATGGTAGGCAATCCTGGCTGAATATGCTGTCATTGCATGACGATCACACATTAAATCTGTAAAATTTTGTAATTACTTTCTGTATTTCGCTAGCAGACTTGCTTCTCCATAGATACACACATGGGGGACTTGACCTAGTAAAGCATCACGATAATTGAAAAATCTTTTTGCTGGCAGCTTCAGCATATTCAAGAATACCTCTCTCAGGCTTAGAAGTCCATATTCGCTTGCCCTTTTGCAGAAAATTGTGCCAGCCAAGCTGCACACATGGTAATCTTGCAGCTGACTGGAACCTATATATGAAATGCAATGCTCAAGCAAGCAACCATTATAGTAGACCACATGCTATCACTCTTAATAGAACCACTTGAACAACCAGAAACAGGGAAGAGTTGTACTCTCGAAGTTCGGAAATAACTTGGGAAAATGGATTATAATCAATTACTTATATGGTATAGCTTTTAGACTTTTGAATGTTTGGAGGCTCTTCTCACATATACTACTCCTGTTTGCAGGTACCTGATGGGAAGGACTGGCGAACACATTTAGATCAAGCTCAGGAACTACAGAGTGTAAGTTCAAAACCATTGCATGTTTTTATTTCTTTTTTTTTTTTTTTTTCTTATCTTTGCTCCCGTAAAAACTTTATGAAGTTGTGGTGTTTCTGTGATTTTGTGCATTTGGTCTTAGTGATAACCGGACAAACAGACAGTTGGGTATTTTGTTAGCTTTACTTGTTTAGGCGAACTAGCTGGTTGATATTAGTTATTAAATTATTCCGTGGTAGCAGGCATGGATGCATATAGAAGCTTCTATCACTCTGTGCAGCTCATATTTGGTTCCTTGTATTTCCTGCCGGGATGGAATTTCAGAGAGTATTCCTTTTCATGTTCAGTTCACGGGCACCTTCTCATCAGCAACAGAGTTTATTTCTGGTCATCTGCTTTCCAGCCTCAGTATATATCGGCCATCTACCATAGACTAGTCTGCCCTGAAAGGCCGTATGGTGCAATGTAATGTTCGTGTGCCTATATATTTCGTAGTAGAGATCATTACACTGCATTCCCCTGCTTGCTGTTGGAGCTACACATGTCCAATGCATGTCTATCCCCTCTCTTGGTGTTTAACAATGTATCTGGAATCACAGCAGTGACTGTTCCCGTAATGAGCATGGGTCTATTTTCATATCTATTCAGTGTGCCTATATCCTGTATTATATATGTTTCTGTCCTGTCCTTGAACGAATCTTATGTATGGTATCTCGAATTATTGAAGCATTGCATGATGTTTACATCTTGATTAGGAAGTTGATGCTTTCCTTGTCTATTTTTGTAATAATATTATCAAATGCTGTTAGTATTACATTTTCATCTTGTCCTTGTGCCAATCGTATCATGTAAGATGATATACTGAAATCTAGAAGTAACATTGGATTTCATTGCTCTTATTATGATAATTACCATTCCTGTTCTTAAGATGGAACACTGAAATCTGGAAGCAATTTAGATCTTAACGTTCTTAGTAGGATGATTTAATTTAGGTTTTTTGTTTTCTAAGAATATCGATAATTGTTTGCCAAATTCAAATATTTTGTTTTATCTGCAGGAGGTGACTAGGAGCTTGATAAAAAGTAACAATGAATTGGAAAGGTAATTTATACTAAACTGATGTTTTTTTCCATCAAAAGCCTAGTCATACTTTAGACTTTTGTCTGTTACCAAGTGGTACAACCAAGAATTATAGACTGGGACCAAGGATTTGTGAAACGTTTTCCTAAAAATGGAATAAAATGAGGAGGGAATATTTGGGATCATATCAGAATGCTAAACAATCATCATCACCACATCGACTGCCGAGGCATCCTCAGGATATGAGAGAGACTGATAAAGTATATGCGCAAATGACTTTCACCCTCCATGCGGAAGTATGGATGTCCCTTCCTATTATTAAGATCAACAATTTTGATATCTGATCAACCTCTTCATGATATAAAAGTTGAAAAGAATTAAGGAGAAGTTTTGTGGGACCTAATTCAGCTTGGAAGACACGACCCTACTTTCTATATTGGCCTTAGACACTTAGAACACGTTGTACCATTAGGGTCAATTGTGTCCTAGAGACTTTACCACATATCCCTTCCACTTATTTTAAATCGGAATATTTGATAATTTCCTTCAACTTTTCTGCTGTTCTTTCTTTCTTCAAGCAGTCACACTGTTGACTTGACCTTCTTATGTGCATGGCAAATCTAGGCTGTGACGCAAGAGACCTGTTTAATCGCAAACGATGTTAAACTTTGGCTGATTTGATAAAAGATAAGAGTAGAAATTGCTCTAAGTCCTTCAAGGTAGCACTCTGGAAGTAGTGATGTTTATTGGTGAAAATGCAGCTTGCATCTATTTTTCTGCATCAACTTAATACCATATCTTAATTTCAGGGTTGAATCTGGCATTGCCGCTGCTTTAGAGAAAATTCAGTGTAGAGAGAAGTACATAAACTTGCAGCTCGAGCCACTGGTAAGCAGACTGCATTGTCTTGTCATAGTTATAGAATCAAGATCACAATTGCAATATCTCATAGCTTCATACGAAGACCACTACCACTCCATAATCAATATCATCTTAAAGCAAATGCTCAGGTTGTGCCATGGAAAAAGTAGTCTGTTTTTTAAAAACAGGATAGGAGACGTGCTTGAGTCACTGTTGTTGTGCTTGAGCCATTCATGTTGACATTTCAATATTCTGATTGGTCTTCTCTGCCTACGATTTCAATTGGCTACACAAGAAGGAATATGTTGGTGTAAGTTATACTTAACAAATAACTGTACATGCATCAAAGCCATGTCTCTTGCTCCAAGTTGATTTTGGTTGTAACAAGCTTTCTAGATTCGTAACATTGTGAGCAACATTTAATGGCTTTTTGGCAAATAAACCATATCAAATGACCTCCCGACAGGGATTTGTAATGTCAAACTTGCAGTTCTCCTTATTTCTGATTTGTTGCTGGTTGTTTTTAGGCCATTGAATATAGTGCCGCTAAAGGACGCCTAAATGAGATTCAGCAGGTAAGTTAAATAGAAGAAAGTGGCATCATTAAGAAATCATGTCTATTGAGAGGTGGACACATAAAAGTTAATTTTTATTGGATGGCAGAGGTACAAAGGCAATCAAGAGCGTATTAAGGAATTATCAAATGAAATAATCCACATCTCTGAAAAGATTGAGCAAGTTAAGGTGATGCTTGCGTACTTTGAAATTTCTCTTTATGTCTAGGTTGTAATAGAATTCTGTCTTGTTACAGAAAATGACAGTCGAGAAAGGCAATACAATTTCAGATGTGTCACCACTTATGCAAATAAAAAGTTCTATCCAAAGTTTGAAGGTAGGTTTGGCATGCTGCTATACTGCTAGCCAGAGTAATATTTGGATCCACCGTGTTGCATGATGTATAGCTGGATATGTAATAGAATTCTTCTTTGTACAGGGTGAGCTACGTGAAATGGAGGTCCGCATTGGTGTATTGCAGCATACTCTTTTACAGGTGGGTAGTTGTTGAGGTATTGCTTTATAACTGTGAATGACTATTTTGCATGGCTGAGCAGGTTAGCGTGAGTCAGTCACGAAGAGGGCATGAGCTTGGCTTCTTACAGTTGGCTACATGTAAATGAAAGAGATTGAAGCAAGGAAAAGTAGATGGAATTAAGCTGGATGAAAAATTATGAACATAGCTGGAAGATGTAACAAATATTAAATATTGCTAACATATGGTCCCAACAGATCGGGGTTTTTCCTTTTTCATTAACAGTAAAAGTAAAAGGACCTCGGCTGAAATTACTACCAAATTACACCTTAAAAAAAAAAAAAAATCATGTAAACCACTACCTTATGCGCATAATTGTAATAAAAGTTTATTTTGCGTTTTATAAAAAGCCTTTTGTGGGCATTTACGCCATGTAAAGGACCACCTCTCCTTGCACCTCCCCATTGCATAGTGTAAAAGCCCACAAGGACATTTATATAATATGTACAAACCAGTTTGTTGACATTCGGCCCCGACATTGAATCTTGTTTAGCCACATGGCCAGTTTCTTTCATGGCAGGGTCTATGTTTTTTGTGGATGTTCTCCTACAATGTTGAGATAGCTTGTCCAGTGAGTATTGCAGTTACATGGGTACACAATCCCCCCGACCTCTTTTCCCAAGGGAATGCAATGTTATTTCTTACTAACATTAGATTCGTTAGCCACATAGCGCCACATGTAATTTTCTTGTGAATACAACCCAAACCATGTTGAAGTAGCTAACTCAAAGATCCATTCCATCAAATCATATTCTTATGCTACTCAAGCCCATACTTGGTAGTGAAACTAGCACAGCCCAGCACGTCAAGGAAGTCTCATGATCTGGATCAACACAATCACTTAATTGAACAAATAAAGATACTTCTTATTAATTAAATTCATTCAAGCGGTGCATATTTGTTATTAAAATACTGCCCTTGGTTCCACCAAAATCTTATGCAAGTGGCTTGCCCTTAATCCAAAAGCATCCTTTACTAGACCCATGCCTCTTTGGGCCTCTTTTTATTTTATGGTGTGTTAATTAACAAGTGTTAGCAAAAGATACAACCTTCGACCAAGAAGATTACAAAAAACAAATGACACAAGGCATATAAGGGATGTTCTAACAATCTTCTAGAGCATCGATTCTTCAAATCAGAACCTTCCCAAGGCAAATCGACCCTTCAATTGCACAATCCAGTAACTTCCAAATCTTCTAATTGTCTGTCGTAATCAACTCGCTATTGTCATGCAATTCGACTTGGTCTACTTGAATTCAATCATAAGCTTCTTTGCACAAGCAATTTCTACCTCTTCCAAATGGTCATAGCTTCTCAAACATACATTGGCCATGAACCTCCTATCAAAGTATACTTAAAATCTAATCATGGCAGTCACGTATCTCAAATTGAATCAAAGGAGAACCTAGACCTGAGAATTTGTTCATATATGGACCTCTGGGCCTCTTGCAATTGCTTGCGCCTCAAAAAATCGGCTTCTAGATTCAATAATCAAGCTGCAGAAGCATATACATAGTGCAGTCAGTTTTGACCCAACATCACTAATTCTATCATAGCTCTCACATACAATGACTTACGGTCTGACTGACCCAACCTGGAAATCTTATTCAAAAAGCTTTCCACAAAGTAAAAATCACTTGAAAGGGATCTCTGGTTGCCGTGTGCTCCAAAGTTTAATTAGCAAAACTGCCTAGAAAGTGCTCCTTCTGCATCCTTCCAGAAACCCTCATAGGAACCATCACAGAAATCTATGCCCTTTGCTTTTATCATGAACTTCATATATATTTAACACATACCATGTATGTATTGCTGGCATATTACTACAAAATACATAATGCATAATACGACCAAGCTACTAGGACTATCACAAAGAAGGATTGGTAGTGAGGGGTTTGATGGTCCAGGCTATGGCTTTAGGAAGAAGCTAATAGAAGGACAGGTTATAGTGCATGCTATGGTTTTGGGGCGACTACGGGTTCTAGAAGAAGCTACGTTAGCTATGCCAGACCAAATCCCCCCTCTGTTTCTCAGGGAACCCCCAATAGGGCTTTCTTCTTTTTAAACCCTTCTCTCAAACTCTTCTATTTTTGCTAATTTAGATGGAATATCTCGTTTTTCTCATTAAGATGCCAGATTTAATTAACCTATAGCTTCAAGACTTGATTAAAGTTTGTGAAGCCGGCAAAAAACATTCTTATTTGTGATTAGCAGTGACATTTTTCATATTTCTTGATAGTTATATGGAAGACCAAGTAACAATAGAATAGACTCCTCTCAAGATGCTGAGAATTTGCATTGCTCTTGGCTTGAAGATGGGGCAACACCTTTGAAAGATATCAAGGAGACATAAAACTATCAGGAAACCGCGCAGGACTTCAAGTAAATGGAGAGAAAGCATGATTTGACACGTTAGTAGTACCCCATGAGTGCTGCATGTTTAGTTATGAATTCGATGATTCTATGGGCTAGTTTCAATCCCATTCCGTTGATTTTCTACTTAAGGTAATTTTGTAGCCTTGGTGCCTTGCCATAGCTCTTCCTCTCCTTGTCTTGCGCAGAATAACTTTCGAGTTTCAAAATTTTAAGGCAGATGATCCTAGAGTTTCTGTTTTAGCGACTATGTTGTCTAAACTTGCAAGGCCAAGAACCATTGCTGGTAAATTATCTCAAACTCCTCTTTCGTCTTGGGATTTTGTTATCCTTCAATCATTCTTTTGAAATATCATTGTGGTTCATGCATGTGATTTATCATAGTGTTTGAGATCTTTACTTTACTTGATTATGGCCTTTTTGCCTACTTTTATGTTTGATTTGCCCCCATATTAGGTCTTTTTATCCCCTCATCTCCTTATATTTGTGTGCAACTTAACCTCATATCTGTAGAAATGCTCAACTTATTAGAAAAGCTATGTGTAACATGCTATTTGCAGTTTATTGAACCAACATATGGTTTTTTGTCAAGCTTTTCATCATACTCTTGAACACGGGGCATTTTCGTCCTGACATTATGCAAGACGAACTTGTCTTATTGTGCTTGTTTTATTAGCAATAAACCCCAATTTTAACATATTTCTATTTATTCTTGTTTCCATACCCAAGATCCCAAGTTGAGAAATGGTTGGTTGGCCTCACTTCAATAATTATTCCAAAAGGACGGGTTTGTACATATGATGCATCTAATAACATATGATACATCTAACTTATTTTATGCTGAGTCCTTTGAAAAGCTACCTCCAAACATGTGTCTAAAAAAAATGAGATTTTCTAAATTTATTAGTTGGGGGGTACGGACCGGGGGGTCACTGATGTGGCACCGGTTCTCTAGCACACCCGGGGACCCATGATACTCGCTCGGGGAGGGGACGCCTCTCTGACCTGCATCATCGGACCAGGGAGATGTAACCCGGAGTAGTTCCATTGGGTGATTCTATGGGATTAATAGCATGTTTCAGCCTATCTGCAAAGTGTGTACAGGAGGGGCGGATGGAGTGGACTACCCTAGCCATTGTTCTATGCCAGTCAATTCCATGTTATACCTCTGTCTGTTGTTATCTGGAGGCCTTGACTGTCAGTCGACCCCCATGAGTCTGAGCCCGGGTTAGAGCCCTCATTTAGGGTGTTTTTCCTTTGTTATATTGATGTTCTGTTGTATTCTTATGAATGATGATGGGCCGCCCTTCGTGGTGGTATATTATTATTTGCATTGTTGCTATGTGCTAACATTGTATGTACGCTTCCGCCATATAGGATTCCCATAGAAGGTGTGGGACGAATGACACCTCCGTGTCCTTCACCCAGACACTTGCCCATCACAAGTGGTCCGAGTCAGGCGGAGGACCTTTCTATGGTGGTATAGTCGCCATGGAAAAGGGGATTTCCCATATCTGTACGATGGGAGCATCGTATAGAGCAGGGGAGCGTCACAATGGTATCAGAGCATGATTTTGGTGGACCAGATCATTGCACAGGCTATGTCCTAACTCGATAGAACGTTAAGTAGTTGGGGACTCTTAACATTTTGGTTTGACATGGACATTTAATAGTTTATGAGCATACAGTCTGATTATCATGATGCATATGATTTGTACAGTGGCAAATTGCAGCTTTGTGTATAATTTCAAAGCATGTTTTCTTATGGAAGTAGAATATGTAGCATTATAACAGGGGGTTTTTCTTTCCATTTTTGTACTATTTTCTCTAAGGTTTTCATATGATTTGGTGGCCGTATTCATCCAGGTGTACTAAATAGTATTTCTAGAGTGCACCCTTTTGTCAGCCGTTGATTTTAGAAAAGGGGCAAATCCTGTGGTGGAGGCTTCTTTATTTTTGGTCCTTCCATTATTTTTAGGGTTTGTAGCCAGGGTAACATTTAGGGCTAGGCCTTCTGGAGCCGAGGTTGATGTCATTCATCCCTTTGCACAGTTTGTTTGGTGGGTTTTTTTTCCCCCTCCTCTTTGATGTCGGATTCATCCATGAAGCTTCTGCTGCACAGAATCACGTTTTCTCCATCTTGTGCCGCCCCTGCTCTGCCTTGTTTCAGCGTGATTTCTTGAGTTCTCCTTCGGCGTGCTCTGCAGAAATCTTCAGAACCCAGAAAGAAATCGACCCAATAGATCGTTTCTGATGATCCAAGAGAATGCCCAGTAAATTTTCCTGAGAAGCCCAACTGTTTTTACTCGCCCAAAGTGACTCTAGAGCCCATTTTGCCAAAGATTTGAGGCTTGGAGGAAGATTGGCTATGGCGGGAAAGGGGCAAGAAGACGTAGAACTGCAAACTGAGGTTCCTATGTCTCATGTTTGCCCAAGTCTGGACTATATGCGGTGCCGGACTGATAGCATGGAGAATCAACAAGCCCAAATCACTTATGTTGAAGCCTGTTCTGTCACGTTTTCTTGAATGGAAGAAGCTAGTGAATGCAGACCTGCTAGAGTGAATGCAGACCTGATAGGCTTCACATGTGTTGTAGCAGGACTTTGTTTAATAATATTATGTGTTCGGATTTTGTTCTCCTTGCTTGATCGTATCAGTAGTGACTCCCAAACCATCCTCATGAAATATTATGCTGACATGAAAATCTTGGCCCAGCTTGTTTTTAGGCGGACAACGAGGCTGGATTAGGTTGTTGGAGCAGGCAAGGGTGATCACTCTGGAAATTGAAGTTGCAACTTAAGCCAGGTAATTAATCTTGCATGTAGTTTTCTCCCATTAGCAAACGAGCTTATTATCCATATGTAGCTGGTCTAGCAAGACTTAAAAAAAACGCTGTTTTGTAGAAGTAATAAGACAGAATGGCAAACGGGATTTGGATACTTGGCATATCTATCTACTTGGATAGCAGTTTAGAGTAGATGTAAAGTTGAATAGGCTGATACCTAACTGGGTGCAGCAGTTTCCATGCGTCAATGTCAAATTGAGAGAGCCTCTACTATATCTTCAAAGAGCCTATAATTAGACTATTGGAGAGATCAATCAAAGGCTTAGTCGCCCTTTTCTAATCGCATGCTAGTACAAAGCTGGAGAATTAAGTTGTGCATCTGCTCCAATTATAAACAAATGTAGATGAGATTGCGTACGTAGTGTTTGTCCCTTTCATTTAGCATTAATATTTGAAGATTTTTGAATCCAATACAGTAAACTGATGCCAGCTCAATTTCGGGTAAGATAGAATATCCATTCGAATTGGGTTGCCCTTCGCAGTTGTCTTGACATCTCTAGTATATGAAAAGCGTAATAACCTTCTGGATCATGATGAAAATGCATGGTCTTGGAGATGCTCCATCTTGGGTGATTACTTATGGGTATTTTTAAGTGCTTTCCATATTCTACATGTTACGCTTTGTGCTATTCGGATCCGTTGTTGGTAAGAACATACATACTAATACAAATGTAATGAGTAATTGAACTATACTCCCCTTGTTTGAGACTTGAAGATTTTCGGGCTCAATTCTTATGGAATACAACTTATTTTCTACTTGGTCACTTTGGAACTTACAAATAACTTTTAGGTTTTTTGTAGCAACTCGTTTCTCTTCGAATGTAATGGCTTGTTTTAAGCTCTACTACCATTTTCTATTATGATTCATATGCACTAAGGAATCTCCATGCACAGATATTACATGCACAATATTACATGCAGAAGTGAAACTAAAATTGTTACATGCATTTATGGATTTCTTAGTGCCCTTCCATCCATCATTAGAGTATTAGGTAATGTCTATATCTACACCATCCTTAAGGCCCCGAAGGGGCAAAAAAAAATTTTAGTTAACACAAACCATTAACATACAATAAACATTATTAACACAAACCATTGCATTTGACACATTTAAATTAAAATCCCCCTTAAACCCCCTTTGGTTTGGGTGCATATTCACACGGGGGGTTACTTCGGGCAACGAGAGCTGTCGGATGGGCATATTTGCCCTTTATTCCAAGATCTGGACCGTACATAGCGATCCTCGTT
This sequence comes from Isoetes taiwanensis, assembly GCA_021234155.1. Lineage (NCBI taxonomy): Eukaryota > Viridiplantae > Streptophyta > Lycopodiopsida > Isoetales > Isoetaceae > Isoetes > Isoetes taiwanensis. Next base: position 9,634,169 of record JAJEKV010000055.1, read on the forward strand.
TGTGGGGTATGCATGTACAAGTTTTTGTATACTGTATATTAAGGTTTGCAAAATACTATAAGGTTTGAGAGAATGTACTTAATGGTGTTAATTTTGTTCATGTATTGTTAATGGTGTTAATAATGTTTATTGTATGTAGCAAAATAACAGGGGTACATTTGTCTACCAGTATCTTTGGGTGGTTTTTCAGGTGGCAGCATCTTCATGCATCATGTGATATTTTCTTTTGATGAACTTCTGGAATCTTTTTGTTTTCTACCTCCACACTTGGGTTTTTGAGCACCCGTATTGACACGTTTAGTCCATCTGGCTATTTTGGAGCCTTAAATAATGTATTTACTACATACTATTAATAAAAATAAAAATATCTTGCCATAAAAAAAAATTAAAAAAAAAAAATAACAGGGGTTCCAGGGGGATTTGATATGGATGTAAAAATAACAATTCCTAAAAACATAGACCATATATCCCTAAAACAATTGAATGGGTTGTTTAAAAAAAAAAACATAGATTCAAGATAAAAAATAATCACATTAGCTCACTGTGTACATTGGTTAAAGTAGTCTTATTAGGACATTGAGTTATTTTGGTAGAGGTTCGAGCCCCCGTATTTCATATTCTAAAATCTTAGGCAAAGCCGTATAGAGGTTCGATATTCCCTCAAAGTCTTAGGCGAAATCGTATTTCATATTTCAAAATCATAGGCGCCCCCAATCATAAATGACTATAAGCGAAACAAGAGGTGCCCAGAGGCCCCAACATAGGATCTGGGTCGTAGGATCGATGAATCCGACGACTGTGGTAGTCCAGGGTGCACCTCGTTTAGAATATGTATCTCCTTAATCCTAAATATACCTCTAAGAAGGGTACATGGTGGATAGACTGGAGAGAAGGATATATGGTATATAGAGAGGTCATGACACCTAGTTTGACATTCTATATAATCAAACTTTTTGGAATGTGTCAAGTCGGGATCATTCTTCGTGCTCTTGTAGATGCATGTAGTAATAACATTATCATCCAATATGTTGGAAGTTCTCGATATGTAGATGAAATATATCTTGCATTATCGCATTGATATGTACAAATGTACAGAAGTACGGTCTAGCATCCATTGACTCTATTATTGCTAAGGTTTTTCCCTCAAAAACCCTTCGGGATAGAGGTTTCTTAATCTTAAGTGGTAATGGTCTTGATGTGCTTTTTGTTTGGGTCCTATAGACCTTTTGGTCACCGTTGATGATAAAATCCGATTCGAATGAATTATGCGTATATAAATTACTTGCATTTGCTAAATAAGCAAAGACTTGACTTCTGTTGATTGTTGGGAAAAGTGTCTTTTTAAATTGTTAGGCGATTGTCGAGGGCAAGTTATTTTGGTAGATAGGAAAGATTTGCAACTATTGAATCGATAACATTTTTCAAAAGCAGCAGGTTTAGATTATATTGGTGATTTTGTATTACTTTTCGATTGATATAACCTGTAATTTGTTGGTTGTGTTTGTTGCAACGACATTGTATAAAATAGAATTCCAAACCAAAGTTAAACTTTTTTTTTTTTTTTTGAAGGCAAGATATTTGGATTTTATTAATAAATAATGGTATACAACCTTATTTATAAGCCTCCCAGTAGGCTAGATAGGAAATATTTGCATTTTTCAAATCAAACAACTATGACAACTTTGGATAGACATAAGAGAGGATTAGTACTCCGTTTGAATTCCCGCTCAACCTCTTCCCTCCTAAAGCTAGTACTAGGGGTCGCTCCTCGTAGTAATCGAAGATAACCGCTCGCTCTTCCCCGCTCTAGGAAGTACTATAGGAGCATAGCTTCTTACTTTCCTGCCTCCCTTCACGTCCATCACGACATTGCATAGCCATTTGTTGCGCCCAGTTTAGAGTCTAAAACTGCTAACATTTCTTCAAACGGACACCAAAGAAAGTTCTTTAATTCTATCAGAATCAAGACTCACTTGACAACCAGCCCCGATAGATGTAAACGTAGCAGGCCAAAGGTGCAAGCTCATGCCGCGCGTTAACTTGGCCTCAAGGTCTACCCTGACTGAAATACTACAGGGGTTTCCTCTTCCTTTCCAACCTGTTGTATGGAAGATTCAACACTCCTTCTTCAAGCAATAAGGGTGATAAAAAAGCCTCCCTAAAGGGTGGTCTGCCCGCTCCTTCAAATACCACTACATTTACTAGGGTCTTGATTCTTAGACCCAAATCCGGTAATGGAGTAGCATTGAGACAGTCCAGGTCTCTCGCCCTGAAAGGTCTACTTGGATCTTCTACCTTAAACATCTGGTGTCGTGGGATTATCTGATCGCAACAATCTCCATCCTTAAATCGGCATCTTGGTAGCAGAGGTTATTTCTGATAATCTATTGCTCCTGAGTGATTATCAACTCCACGGCTGAGATTGAGGAGATTATCAAATCCATGGTGATAATCCCCTCCACCAGATGTTTAAGGGAGGCCAACCCTCCTCTCTCGATGATTATGGCAGATAACCCTCTCGGCCTGCCGGCCTCGAGGGTTATCTGCCATAATCATCTCAAGAGGAGGGTTATCCTCCTCTTAGTATCCAGTTCAAGCTAAGCAGGAACACCGGCTCCAAGAAAACCAGTGACCCCAGCTGCTTTGATCTTGGAGATGGCAGCGGTGCAAAACACCCTTCTGGCATCCTATCTGGTCCTTCTTCAAGAAACGGGCGCGGCCATAGCCGCCGCCCTAAACTGCCGCCATAGTCGCCCTGGGGTTAAACTTTTCAATGCCATAGCATCGCTTTTTTAGGTTTGAGCCATAAGGTTGTAATTAAACAAATTTTTTACGTTCCTATAATAAGCCTAGGAAAGTTGAGCAATTTTTCTAGTAACTTTGGAATAAGAAATGTCTCTCTCTTCTTCCATTTTCTACCATGTTTACATTTTCCACTAATGTCACATTACTCAAAAAGTAAGATCCCTCAAATCCTCTTTTTTGAAAAGTTGGGAGATCATGTTCTATATCTTAGCAAATGAGCATAGGACGCTCAGGAATTGTAGTTGGCTATGAATACTTAGAATGGCATTTTAACACTACACAATACAAAATCACTTATACATATTTAAGCTCTTTTTCATGAAATGTCCTGCTAACGCAAAGATTGTTTGATATATTGGATTGGTCATGGTATAACACTATGAGCACAACCTTTCTATCTCTGAACTTTTTTAATGTACCAAGAAGAAAAACATTATCACATGGGACAATGAACTTTAGTAGCCTAAAGTAGAACTAAACTTTGAATATTATACCGACAATACCCATAAAGTTCCAATATCATATGATGTATCTCCTAATGGATTGAGGTAGTAAAAATCTAATGATGATAGTTTGTTTGAAGTACTTTTTATCCTTGACTCATGTTTCTATTGTGTTTCATCCATCAATTGGATCCTTCTAGTTTGTAACTGAATTTTGAGTTTATTGCCATATCAACAAGACATCAAAAGATGCTATATGATCAATTGATGCCATAATCAATTTTGATGCTAAGAATGTAAAATAAGAGCATGCTTTATTGAGAAAAATTAGCAATTCTGCTACTACATGAAATATGATATGATTTAAGTTATGATATTACGAAGTACAATAAACTTAGTTAAGCGTGAGGACAGAAGGAAAGCGGCACACTTTGAAAAGGTAAAAGGAAAATACTTTACGAACATCAGTAGGAATGCTTTCATCTGGGAGACATATAGCGAATTTAGAAGCTAAGCCACAACATTTCACCTCATGGTTGGCCAAGCAAGGCTTTATGACCTCCAACATCTTGGTAGTCTCACAAATAGGAGGAAAATCCCCCTTTACTTCCACGATTAACATCACTGTAAGAAATACTACTATTAGCCCCTTCTTTTCCATGTTACAGTTCTAGCACAACACACTTGTAGCACAACACAAGTAATGGGCTCCTTTATAGTAACCTTGTACCTTATATAAAGCACATATGCATGTATTGCAAGTTAGTTCATGTGAAGGTTTATTTATTGTTAGTGCTTCCTCCATGAAATATATCTTATTGAATACATTTCGTTTGAGTAACCTACTGTACGTTTTTTGAATAAATGCTTTTGTTGTGCCTTTAGCTTCGTAGAAAAAATAAAATTTCCCTATTTAGTGTCTAATGTTATAAAACATATAGCATTTGTAGCTTAAGTATATTTAATGCATGAACTAGCCATATGCCTTTGTGTTTATGGTAATAATCTATATTTGCTAAAAATATAATAAAAAGATTTTTTTTTATGTCCAGACAAACCAATTGGCTTCCTAATACTGGCTTTTCATCTTTAATGTCTAATGTTATAAACAAGATGGAAATTGGGTCCCATTTTTGTCGGAAGATGAATTATGTGTTGCCACGTGGTATATCCCTACAATCCAGAATGGAAAGTGAAAGCCAATTCCGTGTAGAGAAAAAGTTACAGGTTATAGCCGGTTAGAGCACTACTACTGGTTAGAGCATTACCACTGTGAGATTTGAACCCACAAATCCCAGAATCATGTTAAAAATCTGGCCGAGGCATATCTCCTCATCAAAATGAAGCTCCAAAATTTTGGGAGCAAATGAAAACTTCAAGAATAAAAGCAACAAATAAATGAAATGTTGGCTTCCGTGCAAAAAGATCCGTGATCTACTAAGAAACATTGGGATTAGGAAGAAAATACCTGCTTACCTATAATAGAACAAGTATCGACAGCTTTTGTTGCCATTATCGGAGCTTCTATTGCAAGAAATGAAATAAATTGAAAGATATGGACGGAATCTAGTAGCTACATGCCTAGAAAAAAAGCCAGAAGTGAAGAAGCTCGAAAGAACCTAGAAAGGAGCAGTTTTTGCCATAGCTGGCTTCACATCTACATAGAGCTCAAGCCGAAGACGATTCCTCTGAAAGAAGGAGAAGCAGACGACGATTCCTCTGAAAGATCAACTCAAGAATGTGCAAAAAAATCACTATAGCTCGCTTTTTCTCAAGAGCGCTATAGCCCCAAGCGCCAGAAGATGCGCCATAGCCGCCAATCGCAAGGCCTCAGCCAGGGAAAAAAAAAGTCGCCAAAAAAATGGTCTCAATTTTCATGTGGTGGCATGTCCACCGATTCCACATTCTGGTGTGGTTGCAGGACTGCTCCCTACCGCCACCACCCACCGGGGGCCCCACCATCCACAATTTAATGTGGTCCCCGTGGGCCATGTCACCATACAACATAACTTATTACTTCATAAATTATTCTAATTCAAACCTTACATTTGTCAAGAATAGATAGAATGATTTTTTATGTACAAGGAGACCAATTGACCATGTGATTCATATAATAGAGCTACCGAACCATTACTGCTAGTTTAGAAACCCCCCCAAAAGATTTTCAAGTGAAGAACCATAATGATGATACTAGGAAAGCAAAGTATACAATAGACATGCTTGTAAAAAATAATTCCATTATTGTAAAAAAATATAAGTAATAATTCCACACAAGATAATTCCACAAGATATTAGTAAGAATATCAAGTGACGCGTTCCCGTATTTACACGCTTTTTAGGTATAAATACATGGCACATCACTATGAATAATTAATGGTGCATTAATTAATCATAAGCTAAGGTTAGCCTTGTAAATTGTTAATTATTAAGGTAGAAACCTAACCCTAAACCCTAATTCGAATTTAGGGGTCAAAAAAAGGCTAAAATATTAAAACTTAGTTAAATAACTAATCTAGAATTGCCACCTGGCCCAAATCGATTGGGCAAGGCAGACCTGCTAACTTGGGACGTCCAATTTGGGGCTTCCACCCCAATTTGCCCCAAAATTGAATTGGGGGAGATTGGAGGAGGAGGAGCTGTTGTTCAACTCTGTTCCTAGAAGGATGGAAAACCAGAGAGATAATGGGTCTAGCTATGATTTCGGTTAGTACGTAGATAGCTTGGATTCCAAGTCAGTTATAGGAATAACCCTTGTATGAGTGGTGATTTGATTAGACTTTATCTCATGTTCTATTTGATATTATGGATAGATGGATGTTCTGTGATTGTTCCCTTTTGTTCCTCCCCGTGTTGTATGGGTTAAGAGGGGTAGAGACGTAAAGGCTATGTAGAAGTAGAGATGCTCCTAGCTAGAATCCCTTAAATCCCAATAAATGGGGTCTCTGCACAAGAGCCCACCATGCTGTAGATGCTATGATGTGGTTCAACACGAAACAACGGGCATGATGGTGAAATGGAGGTGGAATCCTGCCTAGTTTGACTACAGGATTCCTATAGTGTGATAGGCTTATAGTCGGTCACTGTGTGTGGGCCGGGTATGGATCTGACAACTCTTGGGTCGCAGGATACATACCTATCGGGACATCCTGGGCTCGGTTTAGCCTTTGGGGATTAAAGTCGTGTACGGATGTGTGTGGACCAGGGGTGGCACAATCCTCTAGCCACCCATGGAACCGTCATGCTCCCGGAGTGAATTCGTTTCCTCCCTGCCTCATCGGGACCGGGGAGATGTAACTCGGAGTAGTCTCATAGGGTGACACCATGAGATGGCATTCGCAGAAGGCTACACCCACGCCTGGCATGATTCCGCCTATCTGCAAAGTGTGCACAGGAGGGGCGGATGGAGAGGACTACCCTAGCCATTGTTCTATGCCCACCCAACACCATTGTCATTATTTTGTCATTGTTATCCCGAGGTCCTGGTTGTCGGTTGACCCCATGAGTCTTAGCCCGAGGTAGAATCCTCATTCATGGTGCATTTCCTTTGTTATGTTGGTATTTCGTTGTTATTTGTATTGATGATATGGGGCCGCCCTCCGTCATGGCATATTATTTATTTGTATTGTTGCCAGGTGTTAACATGTATGTATGCTTTCGCTATATAGGATTCTCATAGAAGGCATGGTACGAATGCCACCTCCGTGTCCTTTACCCAGCCACTTGGCCATCACAAATGGTCCGAGTCAGATGGAGGGCCTTTTCGCGGTGATGGAGTTGCCATGGGAGGGGAATTTCCCGTATTTATACGATGAGAGCATCATATAGGTTTAGAGAGCATCGTAGTGGTATCAAAGCCATGATCTTAGTAGACCAAATCATCGCATTGGCCATGTTCTAACTCGTTAGATCGTTTAGTTAGTTGGGGATCTTAACATAGAAAAAGTACTCTAGAAACCCATATGAGAAATGGGCTAAGTAGGAAGATAGGATCCAAGCCAACAAGGTGAGACCATGTTGGGAGTGAGGTCCCTTAGTTCTAAAGGCCATAACTTTTTCTAGGTAACTCGGATGGAGGAGATTTTTGTTCCGTCGAGAACATCCCAATTAGCCTAGAACACTCTTTAGTAGAAACCCCTGCATCAGCATTTGGGCCCAAGACCTAAATCGGCGCTGAAGGTAGAATTAAAGGGGAATCTAAGGAAATCTTTATACATCATGAAGAATCTAGGGAAATCTTGATAAAACCCAAGAGAATTTCAACTTGCGCCGTAGAAACATGCTGAATTGGAACTTGGAATGTAGGAACATGCACCTTAGGACGTGCTAATTTTCTATAGATTGAAGTTGATCAGGCTCTAATTATGATTACATGACTTGCATATCCTAATTATAAAAGTAGCTCCAGTTGCAGCACAAATTGATAGCTCCCTAATGGTAGACCCTGCCGTAGTAAATCTTAACCATGTTAGCTGCAAAACACTCACACATTATACATAAACCTGAATCTAAATCACTGGAAGCAAATATATTCATTACTAAGAAACCATGAAATTTATAGGATCTTTTATACTAAACCAGGTTTTATTTTTTGCATTTGTGAAGAAGATCCAATATAAAGTCGAAAGCATACACCCTTGGTAACTGACATACAATAGAATAGAATAGATGATGTTTTTATCATCCACGGAGACCAACTGGCCTATAGAACCCAAACAAAGAGAGAGCAAAGAAGCGACATCAAGCCGCTTACACCCCTCCCCCCTTCAAAAGGGTTTTCGAGGGAAAAACCTTAGAAGAATAGGGATGCTGGATATTGTGCAAATCGTGATATGACAATTCGAGTGTTGTCTTGGAGGACACAACCGAAGTCCGGTGGTATTTATAACCTCCTGGAGGTATGATCCCAACAAGCCCACGGAGGCCGTGTTCAACAGCTCATCCAGGGGCTGGTGAGGCACAATTAACTGAACATATCGTGCCCAGATATGATTGAACGCTGGGCAGGCTTGAAGGGCATGACACTCATCCTCAATGATGCCCTGTTGGCAACACTGACAGATCCTGTCCTCACATGGCTCCCGAGTCCATCGCCCTATTTCAATGTGGAGGCTGGGATACACCCATCTTGAATGGAAGCTATCGGGCCCAGGCTTCTTCATGGGCAAATGAGTGTGCAAGTAGTGTTGTGGGCCTCTTGTGAGCATGGGGTTGACTTGCTGCCTGCAGTGTGCCATTTTAACATGTAGCAGGGCACCTGCATCCCAGAGCTTGGCAAGGAAGCTAGCATCTAGGTACTGCCGCAATGCATTGTGCTCCTTCTTTGTCCGTACCTGCTCGCATCTATGTGCTTGCACATTCAAAGCTCCCTCGAACAAAACTTGAAGAGGTGTAGTACATTCTATGACCGCTACCGAGGAGATCTCTCACGCCCAACAATCACATCGATGTAACCGGGATGCTCAACCTTGCTTCGGGATGGCATGTTTAGTGGCGAATGCATTATCCATAAAGGTGCATTTGCACCACAATCAATTGCGCCAATGCTTCCAACCTCCCAACCTATAATTCCAATGATATAGAGATAAAAACTCCCTTGTCGGGCCTTATCCGATGGGATAAACCCCGTCATGAAGTGCAAGAAATCCGAGAAATGACGACCACCAAGAGAGACTCCTACTACTCCGGACCGCCCCTAGAGTTTTTCGGATCGATTTGGGCACTTCAAAGGGCATCCACATGCAATATGACCAGCTCCTCCACAGTAGAGACAAAGATTAGCCTCTCTCCGACGCCGCTTCTACAGCCAGACAAGGACCCCCTCGAATCGCCCGACGACCGCATAAGCTTGGGCTTGGACCTTCGGATTTTGCATGATGAGAGATCGGGCAGCGTAGGCAACAGTACTTGAGAGATTAGAAAGACATGACTACGCTCTCTCTTGCATACGCTCGAAGAGCCAAATTATCACAACGGATTGCAAATCTGATGGCTTCTTTTAGAATTTGAGGCACCTCCATAAATAATAACATATCTTTGACATCCTCTCATAAATCCCTTTGAAAATAATCTTGAAGTGCAACATCATTAGCAATTTGGAAAAATTTCGATAGGACGAGAGCCTTGTTTGAGGAGTTTTGTGACTACTGTGCGCTGATGGTCAGTGTCTCCAAAGCATGTTCCAAGCTTAAAATGGACTCTTGACGTGGCACGCTATCTCACACCCAACCACGAGCCCCACGCATACACACCGCTTTTCTTGAGCTCTCCCCGGAAAGCAACTATATAGCATGCACGCCCCTTTGGTCCCTCTTTGGACCAAAACCTCCTTTGGACAAAAGCCCAAAGGCCCAGAGGCCCACATGGCCCATAGTCCTTCCTTGGCCCTCGCTTAGGCCAGCTAGTAGAAGCCTGTCCTTGGACTTCTTCTTGTCTTTCGGCTTCCTTTGCTTCCTCCGATCTTTATATTCCCTAAGAATATCCGGATAACTTAAAACATTGCCACGCACTCCATGAAGCGTCCTCCAAAGGTTTGTGAGCAAACTTTACCAAATCGCCTTGAACCACTAGTGGATTTATCCGGCCAAAATTGTTTCCGGCTCTAGAACTTCGGAATCATCAATCAATTCCGCTCTCTTAACCTCCCAAGTTGAGGTAACTCCTTACCATGATAAGCCTTTAGGAATGACACATTCACTACATCATGCATTTTCCAACCTTTTGAGGCAATCTTTAATTGATATGCATTCTCATTGACCACTTTAATAACTTGAAATGGTCCATGGAAATGAGGTGCCAACTTAAGATCCTTTTTGCGCAAGATCTTTCTTAAAGTGGCCTTTATAGATCCTCATCCATACTCGGTCTCCTTCCTTAAAAACCATCGGTTTGCCACAACTTAGATGATTTATTTGCAAAAAGATGCTTGAGCATCTCGAATCTGAGCTTGAAGCAAGTCTATGAGATCCTTATGCTCAATAACCAAATCATCATTTGGAGCATCCTCACACACCTAAAAGAGTGGCTCCCGTCTGGTGACCATAGACCGCCTGAAAAGGGATCATCTTTATGGTAGACCCGATAGGTATTATTATACACAAATTCAGCAATAAGCAAATACTCTTCCCAATGATCTTGATGCTCATTGACAAAACCCCTTAAGATGGAACAAATAACTTTATTTACCACCCGGATTGTCCATGGGCTTTTATGGGTGAAATGCATGGAGGACCTTAACTTCTGTTCCCAATTGCATAAACAATACCTTCCAGAATTTACTGGTAAACCATTACATTAAACCATTACATTACCTTTAAATTAAATCCCCTTCAAACCCCTTTGGTTTGGGTGCATATTCACACGGGGTTACCCAAGCATAGGAGAGTTGTTGGATGGGCATATTTGCCCTTTATTCCAAGATCCGGACCGTATATAACAATCCTCGTTTGTGGGGTATGCATGTACAAGTTTTTGTATCTTTGTATATTAAGGTTTAAAAAATACTATAAGGTTTGAGAGAATGTACTTAATGGTGTTAATTTTGTACATGTATTGTAAATATATTTTTTGAGGCTCACTCGCCCTCACGTACCCCGTGTGAATATGCACCCAAACCAAAGGGGGTTTGAAGGGGGATTTAATTTAAAGGTAATGTAATGGTTTAATGTAATGGTTTAATTTAATTTAATATAATGGTTTTTTGTTATAGGTTAAAAATTTTTTGCCCCTTAAGGGCAAAAGAACAAACAACGGATGACTTCACACTTGGATGAGTTCGTTAAGTTTAACCTACTCATTATGAACAACGGTTTAGTAAAGTAAAACTAATGGCAACGATATTTGTCATTATTGGGACTTGTGCTTTTAGTCCCAATTTGCTAGAAGAACTACTTGCAAATGAGAAGGCTTCCTATTGTGAAATGTAAATATGAAGCACAACAAATTGGAACCAAGTATGTATATATGTGTAATCCATAGTTTTAACAAATGGTGAATATATTCTCCGACCACCCCATTGGGCTGCATAAAAACATCATCATGTACTCCAGTAGAAAGCAAAGTAATAGCCCGATTCAAAGAAGCATGGAATATATTTTTGTCCAACACACAATGGCTTCACAGGTTGCCTCTTGTCCCTATGGTAAATGCAAATGGATTGAAAAGCCATGCTACTTGAATAAGATAACATGTATTGCTTTTTCGTTCATGCCATGTAACTTCAAGAAAGGCATAAATAAAATTGCCCACCAATAGGTCGCATTATGTCACCACACCGCGCTTGTCTTAAATCTATGGAAGAAACCTAGGAAAATATTTGTTGGTAATTAGATACGGCTGATGAGAAAGAAGCTTTCAGCGAGGATCGATGCCACCATTCATTTCCCATATGAGTCAATAAGAGCATTTCCAACAAGCATATCAATAATCCAAGTTTACGCATATAGCATAAGAATGAATCCACTTTGTCCACGACAAGACTTACGTGTTTGTGAACATGCCAGCATAATCTTTGACCGCGGTGACATTATTTGGCATAAGACCTTTGCCTCCATCCGTAAAATATGAATTGTCTCCTTGGGATTTCCTTGCCGAAAAAAGCGATGATAGGATTGAATTCCATGAAACCCGATTTCTCCCCATTTTATCAAAAATTACATGACCTTCTTGAGCCATCCGCATATATGTTGTACAAGTTCATAAGGGCGGTTGCTAGAACAATGCCAATCAAGGCGGGACTTTAATGCGGGGAGTGTATCACGTTTGCCTTGTGGCAATACCTCTTCAGAAATGCATGCCTTCTACCACCTTTGGAATAGGTTACCTTAATGCGGCGGTATGCCTTCCATTTACATTCCATTGAAAGTATGATATGCTTTTCGCGCCATCCCAGGTTTGAGAATAAAATACAATCGGTGAGAGTCAAAGTCACTAATTATAATGTAAGCATGGAAAAACTTGCCTTTTTGCAAGACTACAAAATCGTGCATGCATCCAAAATGGTCCCAAATGGGCTTATGGGATCCGATAAAGCGTGGGTATTGCTTAGCTTCATTTTCTTGACTTCACCCCCCTCTCTTATTATGGCCTCTGAAACATCGTTTCATTCAAAAGATTGTAAATCCTCAGAAGATCGCGAACTTTTGCAAAGATGATGGTGAAGCCCAGGCCGGATCCGTTGACAAATATCTTTGCTTTGGCGGCCGAAGAGATGATGCATTGGATAAATGTTCCTCGGCCAAGATGCAGTTTGCAGCTACAAAGCAACAAAGGATGAACCCGTCAAACCGATTAACCCATGTCGGACCAAATGGGAGGCAAAGCCGACTTGGTATGCAAGAACTAACCCGATATAGCCAATGGCAAAATTAGGCCCATAAACCCCTCAAACCCTAAAATGGGTTCTCTCGAGCCTTGCATGTCGAAAGCGAATGTGATAAAATAAGAAAAAATACAATATAATAACGAAATATATGATATATGGATCTAAAACCATTGGATGTAGGCATCAAAAATTAGTTCAAAGCGTAAGACTCTAGATATACTAATTAGTATGGCCGTCAAATACATCCACGAAATCATATAAAAACCTTAGGAAAAAAAAGTACAAAAAATACAAAAAAGAAACCCCGTTATTATGCTACATATTAATCTTTGGCAACCCATGTAGCCTAAATATCTCTTTGATAAAGAGCGAGCTATCTTATAAGCCGATTTACTTATTCAACAAGGAATAAAATGTTTAGTTAAACAATCAACAATTGTCCAAATAACGGTGTTCTTCGGCGAGAACTTGCGGGGAAGACCAACAATAAAATCCATAGTGACTGCTCCCCACTTTGCCCTCGAATAGGCAAGGATAAAGGAACACCATGATGTTTCTTGTTCGCTTTCTTTATCCATTGACAAGTAACACAATGACGAATATAAATATAAATCTGAAGCTAAACGAGCAAAATTCTGTACAAACTTCCTATAATAACTGCATAAGCCCATAAAGGAACGCAATGCAGCAACTGAAGTAGGTACTGGCCAATCCACAATTGCTTGTACCTTACTGAGATCAACTTTAAGACCCTTAGCGCAAACAATATGACCCAAATATTCAATTTTCGATTGGAAAAAGATACTTTTCTTAGGATTAAGAGTAATAGACTCCTCCCTTAACCGACGGAAAACCTCCCACAAATACAAGTAATGATCTTCCTCGGACTTACTAAAAACCAATATATCATCAAAGAAAACTACAACATAAACGCCATGCACATCTTCAAATATTCACCCCATTAGCCTTAAAGAAGCCGGGTGCATTTGTAAGTCCAAATGCCATGGCAAAAACTCATAATATCCAAAGGTTGTCCAAACGCAGCCTTATGAACATCTTCAGTGCAACCTTAAGTTGCCAATACCCCGACTTAAGATCAAGACGGCTAAAAAACTGTGGGCACCTTGGAATTGATCAAACAAATCATCCGCTTTTGGTATAGGAAAATCGATTCTTTATGATTATCTTATTCAAAGCGCCGATAATCTATACATGCGCCAGGAATTATCTTTTTTCTTAACCAACAAGACAGAGCACCAAAAGGTGAAGAACTATGGCGGATCAATCTAGCTTGAAGTAACTCATCAAGTTGGCCTAATCTCAACTTGTTGGTCATGCATTCTCCGATAAGGAGCTTGATTAGGAGGTTCTTTCCCGTGAAGAAGATCAACTGCGGGTCCTCCATACGTTAGTGGCAAAGTTTGTGGAATTTCATTTGAAAAGACATCATCATAATAATGCAAAAAGACAGTTTGACGCCGCTTAATGGGGATACACCGTGACTTAGGATGCAAAACCACCAAATACACAAAATGAGTTTTCATTGCCAAACGTTTAAACAGCAAATGTAAAATCGTTGGAATTGGGGAAACAATATCATTCTTCACAAACTTGAAGGTGTTTTTTATCCCCTTCCAAGGATAACATAACAATTCCCGCCTGCCAATCTATAAGAGGATTGATAGCCTTATGCCATGGCATGCAAAGAATAATATTCATATCTCCAAGGTCAGAAACCATAAAAGAACGTTTATAGACATATCCTTGCAATTAAAATTCAATGTCCTTGACCATAAATGAAGAAGACGGAGGGGCAACATTCAAGAAAGCGGAAGACAATTCTAGATCACTTGATAAAGGAATAGAAGTTAATTTTAGTTCCTTTACCAATCGAGCAGAAATAAAATCAAACTCACTACCCGGATCGAATAAGATATGTACTTTTTGATCTTGAATAGTAGCCCAAAATCGTAAGAGACTACTATTCTCAACAAAATCCATATCCGATTTTTCCTGACAAAGAGCCACCTTCTTCCCTTTTCCATCTTTCTCCTTTCTTCTTCTTCTAAATAAGTAGGGCATTCATAAAACTTATGGTCGGGTTGAATAACAAACAAAACACTTATTCTCCCGCGATTAGCCGCTTCTTGCATGCTTGATAAGATTCCTTTAGCTCTTTTGGCCCCAACAAATGCAAATCAAGAACGCCTGCGGCGCCATTTGAATGGCCTGCACTCGAGCAGCATCCCATTGATTTCTCCCGAAAACCACTTGCCTCTTTCATAGATACTTTGAAACCAGGTTGAGCATTAAGACTTCCGTGAGGGCCAAACCTTCCTCCTCTACTTTCTCTGCCATCTTACAGAGCTCACCAAAAGAAATATTGGCAACTTGCGATCGAATCCCGAACCTAACGATGAACCCCACCCATGAGTTTTTCAGACTTCTCAAGATTCCTTTCTTTAAAACTCCCGTGGCGAAGGCTCGAACAATTCCCACGCTTTGTTCGGGCCAACTTATTCCATTCAGTGATAAGATCTTGCTCCCAATTATGACCTAAAAACGATTTTTGATTTGCATTTCAAATTCCGCAAAGGTAGTAATGGGTTGATCGATTGGTCGGTTCTTCCGATATCCAGCCACCGGGCCCTTTGCAACCCCATCTAGATGATGCTTAGCAAAATATAACCGAAAGTGTCTTCGTCATCCTTAGTTTTAGCAAAATATGAATTCAAACTCAGAGCCATGAAAAGCTCATCCGCATCACTAGTAGCAAATAAATACGCTTTTGAATTCAATTTTGAAATTGGCACTGCTTTGATGCCACTACGCAGGGACGCCCTACAACTTGTCGCAATCGCCACCACCGCCAGAGAGAATCCAGCTTCTTCCAACAGCCAAAGAATTGAGCCTCGATAGCCGCAAGTTTTTTTCTCTCATGAGCTAATTATAATGCTCTAACTCAAAAGTTTTTCCTTGAGTTCCTCATCTTCAAAGTTAACATTGGCGGAGAACCGCCATCAAAACTTGTTGCTCGATACCACTAAAATGGACTCTTTGACGGGCACGCCTATCTCACCACCCAACCACGCAGCCCTCAACCAAGACACAACTACCCCAGCTCTCCCCGAAAGCAACTATATAGCATGCACCCCTTTGGTCCCTCTTTGACTAAAACCTCCTTTGGACAAAAGCCCAAAGGCCCAAAGGCCCACATGGCCCAAAAAGGCCCAAAGCCTTTTTTCCACGCCCCCTTGGCATATATCAAAGCTCGCAGTTGAAGGCAGCAAAATCTTGCAATTGGGGCTCCTTTCTCCAACAAAGGAGCAAACCAATTAGAGCTAGCCCCCGGGAGGAGGAGAGAACTTGTTCCCGGGCCATGGCCATGGGATATGAGCCGATCACAAGCTTGATCTCGATTCAAAAACCACGGCTTGGACCATTGCCGCCAACTTCTGCAAACTAATTTTAGGTTCCGATGGCCTCAATCCAGAAGCCGAGGCGCCTTCATGTGAAGCAATCCGCTCTTTGAGTTCCTTATTATATCGACAAACCGGCCGGGCATACTTGAACAAGTTGTTGGTCTTGTTGCACTAAGGATGAAATCTCCTCCATAGAGATAATAACCACTAAATATGAATAAGGGAATGCTTAGGATCGTGAAAGGTGCAAGAATCGATAAGGGATTCCGTTCAAAATCATGAATCTATTGAAAAACAAGGAAAATACTTGGAAAATACAAAAAGAAATAATGGAGGAAATATGCCAAGATCGCTAAAGAATCTAATATATGAACAAGAATCAAGAGTAAATGTCCCGGAAGGCAAGTAGGAACACAAGATAGATGCCTAGAAGGTTTAAGACCGGTGTTGAACCGAATGGTTCAACAAGAAGGAGGTGCCTCCTTATATATCTAGGTCAATGGTCGATTGCGCCACCAAAGAGATGATATCACGCCAAGTGTCGCCGCGATGCATATAGTTTTAGAATATTCTAGAACCTTCTAGAAATAACTCGATATGAGAAAGACATGAGGAAACATCTTTTAACAAGTATTGGTAGTGCATTTGGTAAAGGTGTGTGATTTGCAACTAGAAGGTTGCAAGTTCAAACTTTGTCTCGCAAAACCACCCTTTTGTATCCGCGGTGATCGCCATCTTCTTTTGTACATATGAGTATAATGTTCAGATGATTTAATACCCATATGGTCATCACAACAAAGAATCAATTACTATGGACCGCGGCATTCTCGCTATCTAAAGAATTAAATTTGGCCAAGGCAATTTGTCTCGCATCAACTTGATAAAGCAAACTATATATTGTTAGACCCTTACCTTAGGCTCTTTCGTGTCGAAGCAAGGGTTCCAATCTCATTATGAGTAATGGATTGGTCCTCCTCTTCACGTGCATTGGATTCTTGCTAAGAGAGATTCAGAAGAAGGGCGTATGTACTTTGAGCTCTCTTCTGCAGAATGGCTTGGCCGTGATGTTCCATACTAATGGCTTGGACGATTATTGAAGCTTTTGGGGCTTTTAACTCCATCTTGCTCCTTTCCGTGCTAAGATAATATTTGTATTGATGCTTGGCATGAGATGATCTAGAATAGATGCACATATTCAAATGGCTCCATTCGTTCCAATAAATAACACATGGGATTTTTTTGTTTTGTCTCAGTCAAGAATTGGCACAATGCTTATGTGTCGAATAGATGTTATAACAGCCTTTTAGGTTAAATTGGATGTATCCTACCTATGATTTGAATCTCAACAACACTAGCAAATCTTAAGTATTACTTAATCAATCTCGGCACCACTCTAGCCAAAGTATGATGTTGTTGTATATTTCGAGAGAAATTTTATCAAGAGATATTATTTATTTGGTTTTAGATAGGTAGGTAGGTAGGTAGGTAGGTAGGTAGGTAGATAAAAATATTATTTTTATGCCCACCGAGACTACACAGACCATGGGACGGAATTGTACCTTAAATTAAAAAGCTGGATTGGAAAGAAAGTATTGCTCATCTTTTCAGTAGCCGCCATTAGGGTTGTTGCATCATGTTCAAAGTTACTTGAATCGCACGGCACCCTAAGAATATATATCTATCTATATTACGTTGTAGGAGGGGATGGTATGACGACCATATGGGTTTTCGTGATCATACTAACATTATACTCAGATATACAAAAAGATGGTCGCCACACTAATACAAAAAAGGTAGTTGCACGCGGATATGGTTTGAACTTGCAATACTTGTTGAATACATTCCTTCACGTCTTTCTTATGTGAGGAGCTATTTTCGTGGAGGTTCTAGAATATTCTAAAACCTATATGCATGCGCGCGACAATTTGGCGTGATATCATCTATTGGAGTGGCATGATCCTCGCCGCTGATCTAGATATATAAGGAGGCACCTCTTTCTTGTCGAACCATTTCGGTTCAACACCAGCCTTGAGCATTCTAGGCATCATGCCCGTGTTCCCGCTTGTCTTTCGCCATTGTACTCTTGATTCTTGTTCATATATTAGATTCTTCATCGATCTTGATGTATTTTCTCCATATTTTTGGATATTTTCCAAGTATTTTATTTGTTTTTTCGAGGTGTAGGTTCATGACAATTGTAATGTATTTAAGTAGGTTAAGCTTTTGATCTTGTTTTGTGGTCATTTTTAATCAAAATCAAAACTAGGAGTAGAATACAACTGAAGGGTTTGCCTATGACACCTGTCTTTTTATAAGTAGAAACCATACTAATGCTTTTTTTCTTAATGTTTTTTTTTCTTATGGATGGTGGCAAGTAAGAGAAACCCCCGGGGGTTTCACCATATTATACCCGTATAAAGCATATGCGTGGATCCGGTTATGGGTTTTTTTTTTCAAAACCGCACGATAATGACGGCAAAATACTGGGCTTAGCACCGGGAGCCGTAGTTGGTCGAGAAGGGGAGATGGATGGGAACAAGGAAACCGGTGATTACACGTTAGGGCATTTCCCTTTGAAGATCCAAGGCGCCATAGATCTATGCCGAGTTTGTATTAGCAGAGCTTGGAGTTTTGAATGAACTATTGAAGTCTCCTCGAATCTCGCCACCAAGAAATCTATTCTCAAAACTCTAAACCTTCAAGAACACTTTTTTAGGAGGTTAGAACTAAATTTCTTTCCTATTTGCATGCCATTGTCGTGGATATCTCGATTTGGCTCACCATTTTTTGCATGCCATTTTTTCCGTGTTCAACAAGTTTATTTAAAGGGCTCTCGACAGGCAGATTGGTAAAGATGATTATGCCATTTAATCATGGATGCAAAAGGAAAGCAGAAGAGTGGTTATTGGTTTGCGATAGGGCTTGGTTCTCAGATTCCGCACTAAGGTATTTATTTTCCTCCATTTGCAACTCATATGAGGGGCGGATGTCCAAATCTCTTTTCTCGCTGTATGCATGGATATTGAAGTAAAAAAGAGTTGGATGCTTGAATGAGTTAGAACTATAATATCAAGCGCTGGTCTATAAAATGTGTAAACATTAACTTTTAAGATGCATCAGCCAGATTTTCCATCCGGGCCACCTTTATGCCATTCATATTTACAACAATTTGCTTTCTATGATGATTTTTTTTGCATGAAGAGATCAGCATTTTGACGTTAGAAGATTACTTTTGGAGCAAAGACCACCAGAGTATTTGCTCTTCTCGATTTCCAGAAACCATGACGATTTGGTAATATTTTTATTTGGATCTACGATTTTCTGATCTGGCATTGTATTTCTTCAGAATATGGATTTTGTGTTTGACACAAATAGCTTTTCTTAAAACACATTTCGCCTTGGTTTTGAATTTTCGTAAGCTCGGATGTTCGCTTTTTTTCAAAAAAATTTACGTTCCTTTACAACTCGTAGATGTTTTATATAGTTAACCTTTCTCATACATGTTCTCTCATAACCTTTCTTATACATGTTTAGCTTCTGTTTATTTACAGGTTATGACTTTCAAGGCCTTGGCTTTGGAGCATTTAGATCATTCGATTCGCCATAGAGATATTTACTATATCCCTTTCTTTCCCTCGAGATTTAGGTATTTTCGCTTTCGTTGTTTTAATCATGTATAACTACTACATATATCATCTTATTCCAGAACCACTCTATATTGGAACATTTTTTTGCAGAACAACAACCAGGTCCTTTGACATTTGTTGGTGACTAGGCAAAAGACAGGAACATGTTCTCATGGTGCCGGTCATGGTGTTGATCCGATAGTCTCTACTAGCTGTCTCTGGAAAGTGTCTGATGATGCTTTTGGTTTGTTATATTAAAACACTCTCTCTGATGCTTTTGCTTCTGGACTGCTTGCATTTTAAGGGCCATACAAATGCATTGTAACTTCTGTGCAGGTTTTCGAAGGAAGTTTTTCATGGGCAAATCAGTAACAAGGGTCTGGAAATGGAAAATCATTTGGTAAGGTTTTACAAACTCCACAATATACCCAGAAAATGATTTTGTCTTACTTGTATAGCATAAACTTTCACCAAGAACTTGGGAAACAAATGGACCTTCATTTTTTCAATTTTTAACTAAAGATCGGTGAAAAAGAAGAAGGAAAGGTGAGGCCGTGATTTTTTCATGTGTGCATGTAAAATGGATGCGTAAATGATCAGAATATGTTTCAACCCAGAACTGGTGTTCAATGGCATCCTGAGGTAACCAGCCTTCCAAGATTGAAATTTAGATGAAGAAAATGGAGAGTATTACATTCAAATCAAAGTATGCATTTGATGTAGAAAAATGCATTTCAATGGAATATCACACTATTCCTCATAGCTCTGAAGCAATTCAGGTCACTCCAGTGCTACTACTACTAATAATTCAAGGCATGCTCAACGATTTTCAGCAACAGGACATCCCACATGCAGGTAAGGGGCTTGTTTTAATGCATGGTATGTAAGGATCATAATGGCTTCCCCTTATGTACGTGAATCAGGATGGTGAGATTGCATGTCTTAGAATGCAGGCGATCAGATTGCCCGATGGTTGCGTGCAAATAAGTTACCTGAGGAATCATGTTGACTAATGCTTGTGTGAAATAAATCAGAAATTTTAGGGATTATCTCATGCGTAAAGATAACGATGCCATCAGTACATCAGGTGAGTGAAGGCTGAGGGCAATTTTTAAAGCAGCAACACATTTTTGAAGAGTCAGCCTAAAGGCTGAACGTTGGAACCTCTATTTGTTCTTTTCGTTTCTTTCATTCTAGTTGGACTGTTCCTTTGATTTTCGTTTTCCATTTTATTGTTTTCTTCTGAATATGTTGTCCAGGCGCTAGGATGCAGACTGAAGCGTTACCTTGTGAGGCTGAGTTACATCAAGTTACGTCAGGATGCGTTGTGCCATGCATATGCGTCTTCTTCATCTAATTCTTCTTGTAAATACCGTCTTCTTGTAATTCTTCTTGTAAATACCGTCTTGTAAATACATTTTGTGCTACACGTTGCATAGCCTAGGTAGATAGATAGTGGAGCCGCAAATGGTACTTAGGTACACATTCTAACAAGACAATTCATTTGTAAATGGGCATGCTCACGGCAAAGCTTGAGAATAGAAAGCTTATTATCTTTTTACATCTTACAGTGTGTCTTGAGGCCTATACATACAAACATGGCATCCATGGTTATGGGCAAGCTGACACCAAAGCTTGAGAATAGAAAGCTTACTATTTTTTGTAAAGAAGGTATTTCTAATCAAGCCAACCCTTACCATGATGTATTTTATTATGCATTTATTTAAATGTTCATGTGAACACATAACAAGGGCTCCTAAACACATAACAAGGGCATGTATTTGCTCCTTAGAATTAATCAATGTGCAAGCTTAGAAATCTTTTCTTAGGATAACCAATTTGAAACCTTAGAAACCGATTTGAAACGTAAATATTAACCAATTTGAAACCTTAGAATATTTGGAACTTCAAAAGTAACTTTGATCTTAAGATCCTAATGTCCCGCTTAATGTAGCAACTTATACAAACATTTGAATGGGTCTACCATAGGCTAAGTGGTCGCATGCATGGGATTGATGCATCAAGGGTGATGTTCGAGACCATTAGATATTTAGAATGTCGCATGCGTTGTTCTAGTGCCCTTTTTGTAAATATGTAGTGCTACAACCTTAATCTAGGGAAACCACAGGGAAATGCGAGATCGAGATAACGAGAAATGTCTATTAAAAACAACGAGAAAATAAGATGCAATAGAGTCTTAACCAACCATATATCTTAAGAGATAGATGCAATAGAGTCTTAACCAACGAGACCAGCTTTTAGACCGAGAATGAAGAAGATGAGAAATGTCTATTAAACACATTGTGAATTTTTTTTTTCCTTCTCCACAAACCATTTTTTTCCGAATAAGGCTAAAACACAAACTCAAGTACAAGATCGGGTAGGGTAATGTAAAACGTAACATAGTCCCGGGCGATATCTACTGATGAGGGGAAACTCGGGGTTTTCCTATTTACTGTATGTAGGGTTTTCGACCTCCAAAAGTCGTATACAAGGGGTTTTCTGGTGACCCCTTGCACGCACATGAGGTATCCCCATGTGCCTAGGTGAAATCCCCGGGGAGAAACCCTTCTCTGGTGATTTTGATATGTTATGATCGGGAAGTTTGTACAAATGATATTACAACCTCCAGCAAATGGTGGCATCTTCAATAATTTTTGGACATTATATCCATGTTGTGTGATACACATGCAATATTGGTAAAAATAAAAAGAAGCAAGGATGCAATTTTTTCAATATTTTGCATATACATGCAAACAGGTAGATCACTTTTTGTTACGATTTATGTTGCATGCTAATGTCCTTTTACAGGCTTTATCTCATATGTATACTCGATTGCTTTTATAAATGTACAAGATTACCTTTTTGCTCATCTCTAATATGCATTATTGGCTCACCTAGAATTTTGACTACCTTATTTTGAGGACAGAAAAAATTAGTACTAGACAAGGTTCTAGTTCTAAGGATATTAGGCTTTAGAGTAGACCCTAAAGACTTGTTAGTATCCATCCATCTATCTACAAGTGCACATAAAAGTAACAACAATAAAATCAGCTCAACAATCTTGGTGCATATATGTTGTTACAAGGCATGAGTATCCATTTGAACATTTCATCTTAATCATGCACCGAAATCATACTCTCGACTCCAATACAATGGTGTGCAACTTCCATCCTTGATATTCAAGTGAACCACCACGTCGAATATAAAGATGGACACAACTATCATGGGCATGTACATTGGAGTAAGATATGACACAACCATCATGGTGCATGTACACTGTACCAAGACATGACCATTCAAATTTAATAATTTGCTACATAGTCAAGACCTTAAATACCCCAGTTAATGCACCTCCTTTGATTTATAAGGTTGGACAATATCGTTTTATTATCCATCCCTATATTTATACAATTCAAACTGAAAGTAGTAGGAACCTATAAGATACCTAGAAGAAGAAATAACCAATTATTCAAATGCAACAAGAGGCAAGATCATCTAAAAATCGACGGAATTAAGCTCAATTCTTACAATGGAACTATATCTATGCCCTGCAAATGGGGCACCCATTACTACTTAAACACGTAACACAAAAGTGAAGACATTTCAACTTACACATTACAATCGCTAACTTTTAACACTAAAAGAAGGACTGGAAACTCAATAGATGACAAGCTTAAACAAAATAAGATTGAAGGTCGACTCACGTAGCTTCCCTTCTTCAAACTTGTGAGGAAGGCGAGTGTTTGCTATATAGTCATGTAACATTTACTCAATATCAATAGAATACGTTCACGGAAAAAAAAAAGGAAAAAAAAAAAAGCTTAAACAAAAACTTATATTGGCAGCCAATGGTTGCAATTTGAAGGATTTAAATGATTAGCATCTACGGTCAAAATTGAAAACAATATCTGACAGGTTTAGGGTTTTATACACCTTCGTGTTAAATACCTTCTATCCTTGTGGGGAATTCCTGTACGCTCACTATTAATCCTTGCAAAAGTAGCACATTGTCGATGTCCAAAGTCAGTAACAAGATGATCAGACCATGAATGAATAAAAAACCCGAGAATCGGTATCAAAGCTTAGCTAGTCGAAATTACCTTTCAAATTTTATGCTCAGAACTCTAATCTCAAATATACCTAATTATGGAGTTAACGTAGGAGATATATCTCATGTCATCTGAGCATGAGCAGGGAACTTACCAGTTGGAATACGATGGCTCATGCAACAGAAATCCTTGGTTTTTTTTTGGTGTAGGTGTGTTAAGAGATCTACACGGACATGTTGTAAGTTCCTATTCTGAGCATTTGGAATTGGATTTCTATTCAAGCTCTGCCTATTCTGATGCTGTTGTCCGGTTCTCAAGTCTTCAAATGGCAAGGACTAAATGGAAAATGGAAAGAAAAGGAAAACTAGAAAGTGTCTTATGAGCTTACCTCTCATAATTAGTTTGCCTCCATACAGTTTAAGAGTTCACGGGGGTTCGTATTGTTGGGCAGGGGCCAAAGAGCTTGACAGTTATTATTCATGAAACAAATTACTAACCAAGACGATGTTGTAGATTTCTGAAGTGACATTGTTACTTGAAAAAAGCAACCTGCAATGTTGCCGAGTACAATGGGCTAATTTTGGGTTTGAAAGCAGCTCTTGCACAAAATGTCAAAAAGATACGAGTTCAAGGAGATTCCAACCTGCTCTATAAGCAGGTAAACATTACCGCAACCATGGCTTAAATGCCAGTCCAATTTGCCTATTTCTTGTTTGCAGCTCATTCCTTCTTTTAGGTCACGGGTGCTGGAAAGTAAGAAGCAGTAATCTTTTACCTTTACATGAAGAGGTGAAGCAGTTGATATCAAGTTTTGAAGAATTTTCAATTTACCATGTCAAGAAGGTAAGGATTTATATGCCTCTTTTCACATGCTGGTGTGTTATTGCCTTCCTTGCCTTCTTGAGCTTGAAGAAAGAAGATGTCCAATCAGGAGTATGTCTTCAAGTCTAGATTGTAAATTCCCACAAATGTGACAATTGGTCCTTTTGCATGCTTTGTTAGATTCATTTACGCATTCTGAACATAGTTTAAAAGAATCTCGAGAGTAGTGGAAATACAACATGGAATATGAAATTGGCATTTTTTTGTTCCAATTAGCACGTCTCTGTTATGCAGTGAAAACCTTGCTTCAAATGGTAGAGATAGTAGCAAATATATGTTGTGCTATGTCTGATTTTTATGAAATGCATCAAACTTGTTCATATCTGGTTTTTATTTTGTGTATGGTCTTAATAACAGCTTATGATGAACAATTCCTTTCTGGTTATGATCAATGTTGTTGCCACTGCTATATATGTCCTATTATGATGCAGGAATATAATGCTTCTGAGGATGCTTTAGCAAATGTTGCTGCAGCCCTTCTAGGTAAAACTCATCTTGCTTCTGTGAGTAATCTTACTTATCCTATATGTGAGTACTTTGCCTTCTCTAAAGAGAAGAAAATTCTGCATGCCAAGAAATTGGGAGACAAAGATGCTCTCAGAATTACCCAGGAAAGCTTTTCGAAATGTAGGAAGGGTTCTTTGAAGATTCCAGGAAGCAAAAAGCAGGCAGATATATGCAAGGTTTAATTATTTATTTTTTTTCCATGTTCTTAGAGCACCAAAAAGAACGATTGCGCAAAATATCTGTCTTGTGCAAAAGTTAATGCTACCAACGTTTCAACAATTCCAGAAAATCTATCAGCTTGAATATGGTGCTTCCAAAGGAAATCCTGGCAAAGCTGGCGAGGAGCTTTATTCGTGATCCAAATGGACGTATTGTATGTGCATAAGCTTAGAAGTCGGGTACCAATCGTAGTCTAAATAAAGTTCATGGTGTATGTCTTAGATTTCAGAATGTGCTTTTAACAATCCGTCTGTATTAATATGGCCATTTTTGATAAAGTTGGGAGTCTGACTGATGATAACCTAAGATACATCTTGAGATGGCACGTTTGGTATTTCCATCTCTTTTTCCATCAAACTTAGAAAAAATGCACAGGCTGATTGCCTCTGATTTTCTACACTTTTAAAGAATGTTGGAAATTCTGGACAGTTATTGTTGTTTTTGCAAACAAACAGACTTATTTAAAATATTCAAGTCTGATAACCGAGTGATTGTTCAGAGTAACAAGTTTAACATAATACATACTTTTATTTGTTAAAAGATACTCATCTTAGAGTGATAAAATAGCATTTGGGCTTATCCGGTCAAACTGATTCCTATTTCTTTTTTTTTTGTTTTTGGTTTTGTTTTGACTTGTTAATTTAACTGCTTAGGAGAATAATGCCCTCTTAACTACTCTGTGTTAGATTTTATGGAATCTCAGTAGACGTTAACAAATTTCCTTCCTTTCTTCTTTGTCGTCTGCTGTCCAACCTCTGCAGATCTGGGAGCTCATGTTGCCACTTGCATTTGCCACATGCAACGTTGTCAGGCACAATGGTTTAATCGTGGGGTTAAGAGCTGCTCTAAGTCACAATGTCAAAATATTAAAAGCACAAGGAGATTCTAGTCTGATATGTAAGCAGGTACATTATTCTTTATTTGAAGCTTTTATATCTTTTTTTAAATGTGACTAATGGAAAGATTAATGGCTTTTTTTGAACATTATCATAGAATAAAATAGATCAAGTTATATGCTTTGATGCATGCACGATATGGTTAATATCTGGTTTCAGGTATCTGGATGTTGGAAAGTTCAACAGTAATTCTTGTAGCGCTTCATCGAGAGGCACTCAGTTGATTAAGAGTTTTGAAGAGTTCTCAATTTATCATGTTACTAGGTATAAATAAATTAAAGTATTGCCACTAGTGTTTGCTCGGTTATAATGGCTCTGCATTTATTGGACTTTTCAGAAGGCAAATGCTGCAGCCGATTCACTGGCAAAAGTCTGCCACCAGCCTCAAATGTAAAGTTTAGGGTCTTAATTATTTCTTCCCTTACGATGATGTCCTTGCTGCATTTTCCTGATATTCTGCTAGTGTGTCGCGGTAGAAAGTGACAACAATGGCATTATGATGGACGATCATTGGGAATATAAACAAGCAAGCTACAGGTTTGTAGACATGGATATGATAAAGAATGGCCACCTTCAGCAAATAGGCGGTGTTACCCCTGAAACATTGAAAATGGAGGGTGCAAGGAGTCATATTCAAGATTCCAAAACTATGGAAAGGAAAAGGTCTGTTACAGAGACAGATCCGGGTATATTGGAAGACACAATGAAAGAGCTCTTGTGCCATCAGGAAACCAAAATTTCAGCCAAGGTATGCATGCTTTTTCTACCCCTCTACATCCTTCCAGTTTTGTTAAGCTTGGATTTGAGGGTAGTACTAAGTTCTTTGTTGACATGTTCCAATTGACCTTGCGAACAGCTGTTATGAACTTCTTATATAGAACTGAATGATTGACATGACTCTTAATCTACTGCAAAGATAAAGATGTCAGAGGAAATACTTAAGTTTTTACATTTTATATTCTTGATGGGAATTGTAAAAGTAATTGTCACTCAGTCAACTTCTTTCCTTCATACACTCAGTTGGCACAGAAACTAACCCTAAGCGTTAAAACACTTTTCCTTTATCAGTGCTTAGGAATGACGAAGGCTTGTGTCACCTAGGAGTCCCAATGAGGGCTTGATTTTTGGCCCAAAGGGACACCACGTTTTGGATTTAGTCTACAACACAGTATATGCTTAACAAGTCTGCAGTAGTTTGGGTTTATAATATTATCTTCCTTTATGCATGGATGCCAGAAGAGTAATTGGTCTAACATAGCATAAGTTTGGATACCTTGAGATTTAATTGACTGAAGTATTGAGATTAGATTGTTTGTGACATGGTTGCAGATGACTTATCAACTTGAATATGATGGTGCCTCAAAGGAAATCGGAAAGTCTGGTGCAGCAGCTTTATTAGGTCACCCAGATGGCCATATTGTATGTTCTTAAGTCAGTCTTAGTCTGCAGCATTTGAAGTATATCTAGTCTTGTTTCAAGATCATTGCCAGACAAAATTGTAGGTTGCAAGTGAATAATAAAAGCATAGTCAATTCATGCATTTATCTCAAGTAGTGCATTTGCAGGCATGGAAGGTCATGCTGCCACTTAAAACAACAAGCGAATAATGTTGCTGAGTACAAAGGTCTAATCATTGGGCTGAGAGAAGCCTTGAACCAAAATGTCAGGAACATTAGGGTGCAAGGAGATTCTAACTTGTTTGTAATCAGGTAATCGCGTACGCTTTGGTTGAAGCTTACTTAACAACCATGCAAAATGTACAAGATCATATAAAGTATTTCTTATGTTATGGAAAAGTAAGATGATGACATTATGCCCTCTTGTAGATTTTTGAGGTGTATGCAGTTTGAAACTAAGGGTCAAAAAGCATTCCCAATCAGTAACTTTTAAGTACCAGGATCTTATAAATATATAATGCAATGGTTGTTAACCATAGTTCTTCCATCTCGACTCGGAAAGTCTTCATATATATTAGGTTGGGGCTTCCTTGTGTCCAAACGTTTGTTTCATGATGTGCACCTAGCCACATTGATAAGTTATTTTTTATTCTGTTTATTTATATGTATATTTTTTCTGTTCAAAATAATGATGACGCTTGTGTGGTATGTCAAAAAATAGGTTAAATGGATGCTGGAAAGTCAGAAATAGCAACCTTGCATTATTACAATTTATAGCCAAATAAGCTGATTAAGGGTTTTGACAATTTCTCGATTCACCATGTTAAAGGTAAGGCTTTTACCTTGTTCTGTAGTGGCCAGTGATTGATGAGCAGAATTATCATTTGTTTTGAACTCTATAAATGACATGTCACTTCTGTAGGATTCAAATACAGCAGCAGATGCATTGGCAAAATTATTGCCAGTTCTCCAGGTTGTCATCAAAGATCTACAATACACTTTTAACTTAATTTTATAACTTTTGCCAGAATGCTACATTAGAAGGTAATAATTGAATTTTTGAAATGACAGCAGTAACAATAGGGAAAGGTGGGTCTGGATCATGAAGACATTTTAAAAAAATAACGGGAACACTCATGAATTAGCCTCACAACAAAAGTTAATACATATGGTCGGAAAATGCAGAAACAGTTGAAAGCCCAAGGTGTGGAAATGACCACAGGATATGGATGCCTAGAAACAGTTCATCAAAGGCAGATGCTTGCAGCCTAAAAACTCGGCTAATATCAAACTTGCTGTTAAGAAGGTATTATATAAATGTATTGAGTTTGTGCGTGGATAATAGAATCGAATAAATTAGACCAGCTTGGTGCAGCAATTTTGAATTACTGTCATGAATGAGACATTGTGATTTATGAAGCAATAATGGCTAAATTATCTAAGAAAAATGAATTCAAGTTCTTATTTTGTTGATTTGTATTGAAGGTGTGTGTTATGGTAGATATAAGATGGGATGGCCAGAAAGGCCTACATATAATTCTTACCATCCTATTGCATCAGAAACTGAAAAGTGCCAACAAGAGGAGGCAGCTAAATGATGTTCTGACAAGCACCATCGGCGGGGTCGCCAAGAGAAAATCTTCCATGTGGAGCAGCAGAAACGCAGTCTATTATTGGCTTAAAACTTTTCAATCCTATAGACCCATTGTGGGATGCCGTACCTCGCGTATCTGTAGCATGAGTGACGGTGGAGACAAATTGAATGTCTACGTTGGTCTCCATGGAGCAAGGCAACAAATGACTGAAGGTGCAAAATTGTTACTCGACGGCAGGCGAAAGCAGAGGTGGAGTCCAAGGATCATGGTAGGATTCTCTTTTCCAAAATTGTTGGAAGTGCTGCAGTTTTCAGATAAACATTTTGACATATGCTTCATTTTATGACTGCAGTTCAGTTTAGCTTGGATGCCAGCCATACAGTATATATCTTCTTTTCATCAAATTTTGATGAAGCATTAATAATATGGGGACAAGGACGAAATATAGAACAATCTAATCTCCCCACTTGATCTTGCATCCAAAGATTGCATAAGGTGTAAAATTTTTCACATTATGCTGTTGGAATCTTTGGTATGGCAGAATCGTATAATGCCATTAACAAAAGGGCGAAGATTGTCACATTATTGATGGTTCATCCAAAGATTCAAATAGCTGTAAAATACCAAAATGTAAAAAATTGAAGACTTTTCTTCTACTCACCACATAAAATTTGATGGGAACAATGCCATCATTAATCAAAGATAGCTTTCATACATACATAGTTAAGATTGAAGTTATTCCGCAAATAAGCATATGCAATGTTGATTAGTAACTTTCCTAATCTCCTTAAAGGTCTTGTCATCTTTTTACGTGCTCCTTCCAGCTAAAAAATCAATAAGGGGGCACATATCAGGTTGTGGACATCTATTAGGAGCAAATTCTAGCAGATACGGAGTTTAAATTAGTCCCCAACCAATGTCAAACAGAGCGGCTAACAGTATAAACAACGAATGCCAAAGAGGCTACCGCAACCAGTATAAACAATGTATAAACAATGAATGCCAAAAAGACATGCATGTAATGAGTCCCACTACTTCAAACTTTGTTTAACCTTCATTTTCTGTGAAATAACAATATATATAGAATCTAATTACATTAACTACATAAGGCTACCGTTTTGGCCTTAGAGGCTCTCCCACGATAAAGATAATATTAAATCTATAATGCAAAACTTTGGCTTCAATTTTTTTTTGTTGTCTTACAAAACTTTCTGGATATTTTTAAATTATCAGAGAGTTTTTGATACATAGATAGATAGATAGAAGAAATCGGCGATAGATTTAGTGCCACATCGTAACCACATGGCGTAGAGATTTCTTTATGAGAAAAGAAGTAATGGTGAACTTGTCACGATCCAAAGGGGCTGCAACCATGCGGGCATTAACGTTGCATAATTCACAGGTTGTCCAGCTGCCATTTGTGCCCTGAATTTCCATGTCCAAAACCGGCGACTGAGACTGCCATAATAGTAATCGCTTGCAATGCCATAAAACAGACCACGATGGATCTGCAGATACATTTAGACAGTTGGAAAGCAGGACTGCAGATACACTTAGGCGGTTGGAGAGCCGAAGTATCCAGAAAAAGCATTGTCGCTGCGCTTTTTTGAGCTTCTCCTTTTACTTCTCAGGTGTGCATCGTCTACATTAATATAGCACAAATCATCTACATTTGCAATACTGAAACAATCGAAGGCCATAAATGCTTGGAAACTGGATAGCGTTCAATTAGGATCTTACAACGATTTATTCATATCCTCAGACTTCGGTCTGGTTGTTTTATTCATAATTTTACATTGGCGTAGTAGCTCATAGGCACAAAAACAGGGAGCCCTAGCTAGCTGCTTGTCCAGTTTAGTGGTCAATTTGTTGAAAGCTGTGAAATTTGCATTTTTTAATGGTCAGTTTGTCCAGTTTTATTGGTCAATTTGCATTCTTTTTCTGGCCAAGCTGTGGAATGCTTAAAAATTTGTTGACAGGAAGTGACATTACAATTGCACGGCCTGAGGGTGTAAACAAACCAGAGCTTTTACCTAAAATTCCCCTGTTATTGATGTGGCTGGATTTCTTTCAGAAGGCCAGGTGAGCACCTCTTTCTAATTAGATTGTCACTTTACATGAATATGTGTTGGACAACGAATAAAATGTTGCATCTTTTGTAACGTCCCACAAATGTTTTCTTTGGCATTCCTCTCACGGATTGTTTTTTACATTGGAAGCTGTTAAATTCTTATTTATATTCCTTACAGGAGAGACGGATTATAGAAGATGTAAAAGGCTTGAAGAGGATACAGGATTCAAACTTAGAGTACTTGCTCAAAATTACCTGACCTCCAGGTTTTGTTAATATCTATTGTTACCATTGTTTTTAAACAAAATTCTGATGCTGTGGTGTTGCTCCTATAACAGGACTGGCTATTAAGGATTTCTGGGGTTGATGACAATACAATCGTGTTTGTTGCAGATCCAACGATGGGTCTATCTCTCTTTCTTGAATGAAACACATGCTTATAAGAAACAGAATGAAAAAGGGGCCCAAACAATTTGTCCAATGAATTTATCAATCTATATTGTTTTTAAGCAGGGAACATTTTGAACTTCAATGTGGGTTCAACTGTTGATCTTAGTGTTCCTAGGAGTTTTGGAGTCGCTTGGCTGGAGAATATGGAAATATATTCTTTTGGAGGGAAAAGGTTCTTAAGCTTATTTGTCTTCTAAAGATTGTCTCATAAATCGTATTTACTGGTAGGGTTTTGAATATTTGCAGGGAGAAGATGTTTCTATTGAAGCTGCTGTTGAAGCAATTGGATTTTTGCTGAGAGAGCCTCCTGGACCACAAGCTTGCTCGCAAATTAAAACTTGACCAGCAACAGTACTTTCTATTTCAATTTCTGCGAGGCAACAAATATCAAAGGTAGTTTAGTGATCAATAGAGTGGTACTTTAATGAAGCAGAAATCTTTTAAAAGAAACGGCTCAAATTTAGAGCACCAGAAATGGTGTCCTTGAGGGTTTGTGTCTGGAACAAAAGGAGGAACACACAACTTTAAAGAATTTACTTGGCGGTGAAAAATAGGTAAATAGTAAAGAAAAGATGCTGTAACTAAGCGTAAAAATTCAAGAAATTTCTACCTACGTGCGTGTATGTTTCTTAGTAGTTGGCCAAAGACCAAACGAAGAGTTTGTTTGACAATTTCAGAATTTGTAGTCAATCAAAACCTTTTAATCAATATCCTATGATAGATAATATATTCGACGTCTTTGATGGAGTAAATTAGAAATGTGGTTGGGTTTTACATCAGCGGATCACGATGAGAGCTGACGAAGAGTAGCATTCAGATACCAAGTCATATACGTATGTTGAATATCATTTTCGTAATTAAGATGAACTGATTTGGCAAGTAGAAGAAGAGAAAAAGAAACTGTGTATATTATTGTGTCTAGAAAGGTACAGTGTTACAGTGACAAGGAACAAGAGAGTCTTTTTGGAAATGTCAAGGAAAAAGCAGAAAACGGATAGGTACTAGGTAAGCTCTTGAACCAGGATGCTGAGTTGTTACCGCGTTGCGCGGTCTTGAAAATAGTTATAAGAGCTCATTTTGAGTTTTGCATGAGGGCCGCCGAATCTGTTTATACAATTTCTATCTGGGTTGCAGAGCTTTGTCAAATTCAGCAGAACCAAGTTTCACATTCAGGGACTTGTGTGCAGAGCAATGGATTGTAGTTCACAGGAGACGGAATTCACCTATATTGAGAACAAAACTGACCGCCATTTGCTGTTGCGAGATAATTATCGTAACAGATTGGGACAATTAGCCACTCTGTATCCCCCAATAGCTGCCTCAAAAATTGCTGTTGATTTGGATAATACTGATACCTACTACTCCATGACCGTTTTGGTTAGAAGCAATAGCCAATCTTCTGAAGAAAGAGTGAGCCCTTCGTTGTTCGTGTCTACTGATGATCTCGTTGTCTATAAGAACATCACCATCGCTGCCGTAAATCGCACACTTGCGCTCCAGAAAACCCAACGTTTTAGCTAATACCTGTTCGGACCTATTTTTTCGCTCTACAAGTACTGTGTTTACATCGCAAAGAGACAACAAATTTATATTGCAACTCTTACATTCACACCACGATCCTTTTCCCCTATCTTAGATTGTTTGTTTGATTCGCTCTTGCTTTCTTTTCCCTATCTATCTTGAATTGTTTGTTTCCCTATCTTGATAATAATAGTGGAATGTGAAATGATCTCCAATAGTGTTGTACAGATTCACTCTGTAAAAATATGTTTCCAAAGTAATAAAAATAAAGAACATAAGAGGAACTCCCATCATGGATCAAAATTCAAAATAATGTTGGTTATATACTGCAAACCTACTTACAAAATTTGGTTTTCCAATGCAAACCATCTTCAAAAATTTGGGTTTCAATCTCTTCTATGATGAGTACTAGACCATGTCTCAAATACATCATCCCAATTGACGTAATTCCGTGATGGGTACTCAATTCTAAGCAACATAGATGCATCCAAAGTATTCAAGCACATTTGGTTTCTCAAAGCCTCATCATCGATTTTTCTTACGCTCCAAAAGAGCTCTTCATAGAGCTTATCCATTTCTTCATCCCTATCTTGATTGTTTATTCTTCAATGCAATCTTCTTCTGTTTCTTGGAAGCATTATTCAATAAGAAAATAGTGTGCTCTTAACCATACTAAGAAATAGTGATGCGGGAAGAACTGATCCTCCTACAAGAATAGGTGCCAAAGACCAAATCAATTATGCTTCATATAAGCCATTTTCATAATCAACTCAGCCGTTCTATCTTTCCAGTCACCGCCTGTGAAAATTGATGCAGAAATTCGTATCTGCAATAGCACAAATATAAAACATACATATGGCATAATGAGGGGATGCAGATTGCCTGAGGCTGATGTGCCGCTAAGCCTGGTCGGCGCCAAAAATTTGGGCAAAAAAAGATTCGGCCTTTTCAGTGAAAAAAAGTGGATCTTGTCAGAAAAACCAAATTTAAACAATAGATACTAGGTTTGGGGGAACTTTTGCCCAAGCTTGCAGATTCAGGAATGGGGTTGCAATCAAATCTGCGAAAGGCTTGGAGGGCCCATTAGCTGATCCCACCATACGTCGAATGCCCCTTTCTTGCACTCGGCGTTCCACACTACAAACATTTAGACCCCCCATGATCAGTCAATTCCCCCATGATCACATCCTAGCCGGTGATGGCTTGTATTGTGATGCTTTTGGGCCACTAATAAAATACAAGCATGGGAGTCAAGGAGCAAAATTGCAACCCAATTGGGTTGATTGGGTTGTAAAGACTACCAATGTCTAACTATTGGTTTGCATCTGAGAACCAACGTATGGGACAAGGTTTACATCTCAAAAGTAATTTTTGGGGAATGGTTTTTAGGAATATTTCTTGAATATTCTTTTTTAAGGGAAAGGCCTTAACCAAGTTTTATTTTATAGCAATAAGTTTTTTACAATTATATAGTAAACAACTTTTTTATTTTATTTTTTCAGGCCAGTTTGCCTAAGGTTGTGGGGATTTTTTTACGCTGGAAAATATTTCCGATTCTTCAAATTTTTTTTTTTTTTATTATTTGTATGATTTTGTGAGTGAGAGTTTAGGGAAAACAGAGGCTTGACGACAAGGAGGACGAGTGGAAGACCCTGGGCCTAGCCACAATCGCCTCACATTACCTTCTAAAATCATCCCTCTGTGTTTAATGACTGGACTATTATGTCGCATTCCAGAGCCGTCTCATCTGTTGCACTTTAGAGCCTTTTCATCTGTTGTGAACTAGGTAAGGTTCAGATTGATTTCTTTTTGAGACGCTATTTCTCTGGGATAGACCAACATTTGTTGAGCCTTAGGCATCTAGGTTCTTGCATAGTATTTGTTCAATAGTAGGGCCTTAAGGTTCGATGCATGCAAGTATATACCAATTCATGGAGTGATCTCTCCAGCCTTTGTCTTCTCCCCTTCGATTTAGCGAGAAGGTATCTCACCTATTAATCTTCATGTTTATGACATCTTTGAATGAGCTTGGTTGGTTGGGCATACATTATTTATTCTTTGCCAAATACAATCTCTAAGCTGCATAGTTATCTAACCAGTGTTTGCCTTTCTACATGAAAGTGCTAAGTGATAACTCTAGAAATTCTATACTTACCAGGAAGTTTCGATCCAAGTCCCATAGTTTTGCCATTGCAGTTACTTGCGCTGCAACTTGACTTGATGGTCGCATCATTCATGTCATGGATACCCCAGGTTCATTTGCTTTTGGTGTTCCTCTGTAAATTCTATAAGATTTTTAAATTCCTCTGTATTGGAGTATCCAAGCTTCAATCTTGCCAAATCCCTATTGCAGGGGATCTCTAACAATAAATTTCAGCGACTTTGAGAGCTTATGTGCATTCTTTTTGAGCATTGTATTATGCCTTTTGATGATAACTACCTTCTTGGTCTTTTCGTTCATCCATCCATGACACTTATTTTTTCACAAAAGAAATAATGATCAAAGGGCAGAGGACAAGTCTATTATGTTAAACTTAGGTGCCGGTCAAAAAGGAGTTTGCAAGAATTGCATCTATGATCGCGATAAGCGGGAAGGCTAACCCGCCATCAAACATCATTGACGGTCAAAAGGAATTAATGACAATCATCAGGATAGTGAACTGTCGTCATGATGAATCCCAACCAATGTCGAGTCCTTTAAGTTCAAGCATTTTGCACCATGATTTAATGTACTTTATAACATTATCCCTTATTTGCAAGTATCTATGGTTTATTGTTAGGAAGGCTAGGCATCTAAGTTTTATTGTAAATGCAAGATAATCATCTAAGCTTCAGATCTAAAGATGCATTTAAATCTTGTTTTCCTTGGTCACATAACAACAGTTTTTTGCTCTCTTCATCAGGGCTGCGATAACTTATTCAATTTCCATCACCAATCAAAGTAAGTTTGAACCATTTGCTTTTGTCAATGCAAACAAGTTATGTCTATGATGTAGTCGTCCACATGATTTAATAGCAATACCACCCTTTTATTTTATACGAGTTTCGTTGTAACTTTTCATTTGACCGGCAATAGGATAGGAACCAAAGTTTTTGGAATCATGCATTTCTTTGTAGATCATAAAGCATGAATGGATGAAGTTTCTCAAAAGGCCATTTGCTCTTATAAAAATGGCCATAGAACTCCAATTTATTATAGCATAGCAAATTTGGAACTTGGACTTGAAAAGATATACAATGGTTCATGATGCAATATTGTGGAGAGGATGGCATGGAACCTATAACCATGGAGTTGATGATGAAGTAAAATAAAAGGAAAATGCAGACCATTGAAAATATGGTAACCCTGATTCATAGGTCGGTGAACCTAGTTGGTCTAATGAAACGTTAACAGATAACGAATTGCAAGTATAGAGAAGAGAATTTTGGCGTCCCGAGCCCCGGTGCCGGATTCAGCAAAGGGATGTGGCCAAAATTAAAATACAAGGAGTAGAGCTATAATGCCATGGACGGCAAGGGGAAAATCCTCTGTTGTGCATCCAATTGCTCAGTGTAGAGGTTTGAATCTGAGATGTTTTGTTGATATTCCCATTGCTATAATATATCTCGATAATGCATACTGAAAAACCATTGATTTTTTTTTTTTTTTTATTTTTTTGTTTTGTGTGTGTGTGTGTGGCTATAGTAATAACTTAAACTTCATGGTATATAGTGTGTATGCAAGATTATCAATATTAAACTTGCTAGAATTGGAAAGTAAAGTATATTGAGCTAAAGCTTGTTCTTGTGCTTAACAAAATCATCATTGGTATCGATGGACATTTGAGGAATAGAATAGACTATCATGGCAACTAGGACCCATGGGTGCAAATCTAGGTTAAAGTGGTATCAATATTTTTGAAGGTGAGGGCTGGCTTTCAATCATGGAAGGCCGAATGTAGGATGTATTGGATGCGGTGGGTCTCGGGAACTTGTTATTAGTAATAATGAAAGTCAAAAAATGATTTATGTGTGTAAAAGCATATGGACATT
Organism: Isoetes taiwanensis; assembly: GCA_021234155.1. Taxonomy (NCBI): domain Eukaryota; kingdom Viridiplantae; phylum Streptophyta; class Lycopodiopsida; order Isoetales; family Isoetaceae; genus Isoetes; species Isoetes taiwanensis. Next base: position 9,671,406 of record JAJEKV010000055.1, read on the forward strand.
TGAGGCTTTCATCCTAAAGCCCGGAAGAAATGAGATGTTACAATTGTTACACGGGTTAGGACACTTGGTCCTCTAACATTTCAGGTCAAAGAACATGGGAGAGGGCGAAATAAAGAGAGCCGATTCTGAGGGAGGAAGAAGCGAGCCAACTATAGAGGTAGAGGTAGAGGTAGAGGGAAGGGAAAATATGGGAGAGGAAACTCTTCCATAAATATAACAAAAAGGAGGTTGAGTTTGATGGAGAAGATCGTCTGGAGGTAATGGTTGATAGTGTGTTTTTGAAAGTAAAGCTAATCATGATCTATATTTTCTAGATAATGGAGCTGAGAGAAGCATAGTAAAAGGGTCTAACCAACTAAAACAAAGGAGTGCCGAGTAACTTTCGTTATGTGCAAATGGGAGATGGAGATCTCAAAGAGTGGAGGAAACCGGAATGTTAGAACTTTTTTGATTTGCAAGGAAACGTAGTAAATCTAAGTGATGTTTTGTGTGTTCCAAAGATTGTTAAAAATCTTATTTCCATCAGCCAATTGGTTGATTTGGGTTACAGAGTAGTTTTTGAAAAGCATCATTGTAAAGTGTTCTACAACATAAAAGCCTTAACAAGTAGTGTAAATGCTATATCATTACCATCCATAAAAGTTTGGCATGAAAGATTGGGCCATACACATTGTAATAATGTGAAATTCTTGATAAAAAAAAGGAAGGATTGATGCTTCAAGTGAAGGACATGATCAGTTTACATGCATTGGATGTAAATTAGGAAACCATACTAGACTGGTATTTGGCAAGTCAAGCAAAAGAGAAAAGGGTCCTTTAGATCTTGTACACTTGGATCTTTGTGGACCACTAAATGTGAGAAGCCTACATGGAAGGAAGTTTTTTATGACCTTCATAGATGATTACACGAGGAAAAAAAGAAATGTTACCTCTAAAATCCAAGGATGACATTCTGACATTTAGAATGTTTGAAGGTGAAGAGGAAAAATTTGAGGAAAATTAAATGTTTGTATGATCGGGGAGGAGGTATGTCTCCGGTGAGTTTAAAAATACTTTATTCACAAAAGGGAATAAAAAGACAACTAACTTGCGGATATTCACCTCAACAAAATGGAGTAGCTTGAAAGAAAAAATAGAATCATTTTTCGATCACGGCAAGAGCAATGTTAAAACAGGGGTTGCCAAATTATTTATGGAAAAAAAGCCATTTACAACTGCGTATATGTGCAAAACAAGTTGCCTTAGAAGCAAGAAGCATAAGAGAAATATTCGGAGGGCGTGGAATATGAGAAATAACTTATGATAGGTTTAGAGCATATGGGTACCCTAACATTTGCTCATGTCACTGAAGAATTAAGAAGAAAACTAGGCGATAGAGCTATAATAAGCTTCACGGTAGGATATGATGAAATGTCCAAGACCTATAAAGCTCTATGATCCAGCTAGAAAAAAAAAATAATAGTTAGCAAAGATGTAGCTTTGATGTGAGCAGCATTTTGTACAAGTCTGGAGGTGCAAAAATTGAATGGTGTTTCTTGAAGGCATTGTTGAAAGCGGTGCGAACCAACTAGAAATGAAGCAACAAGTGAAGCTAGAGATGACTACGGTGATTTTTAAAATCGTTCGGATATGGAGAGGAGATGGCGATTGAATAAAATTTAGGGGTTGATAGCATATTAGAGAGAACATGATAAAGGGAAAATCAACCGGTGGAAATAAGCTCAACTCACAAAAAAAAAAAAGAATAGCCAGTGGAGCGCAAAGGCCCGGGTTTGATATTACAAAGTTTGGAAGAGAGAGCAGGAAAAAGAAGTAAAAGCCGATTGAAGAAGAAATTCAAAAGCGTTGATGGCCATTATTGAACGGAAGTACCTCAATCTTATGAAGATGCAATTAACTGTGAAAATGCAGGCGAGTGGAAGAAAACAATGATGGATGAGATTAATTCCTTCAAAGGACAAACACGTACAAAATAGAAGATAAACCATGTGACAAAATATATCGTTGGAAGTAAATGGATATAAATTGAAGGATGGTAGTGATGGCTCTAAGAAAATACAAAGCACGATTAGTAGCCAGGGTTTTACGCAACTACCATTAATATGATTAATATAAACCATTGCATTTAACACATTTAAATTAAAATCCCCCTTAAACCCCCTTTGGTTTGGGTGCATATTCACTGCGGGGGTTACTCAAGAACAGGAATTTGTCGGATGGGCATATTGCCCTTTATTCCAAGATCTGGACCGTACATAGAGATCCTCGTTTGTGGGGTATGCATGTACAAGTTTTTGTTCTTGTGTATATTAAGTTTGTAAAATACTATAAGGTTTGAGAGAATGTACTTAATGGTGTTAATTTTGTACATGTATTGTAAATATATTTTGGAGCTCTCGGCCCTGCCCTCGTAACCCCCTGTGTGAATATGCACCCAAACCAAAGGGGGTTTAAGGGGGATTTTAATTTAAATGTGTTAAATGCAATGGTTTGTTTTAATAATGTTAATGATAGTTGTGTGTTATTGTTATATTAAAAAAAATTTTGGGCCCTTCGGGCCCTAACTAAAGCAAACATAGGTAAGCTTTATGGGCCTAAATATTAATTACTAAAAAGCACAATAACATCAAGACAAACAAACTATTTCCGCAAAGCATTCATAAAGTATTACAACATAGGGTATTACAACATGAGTGGCACGAGCACAGGCCTGACCTTTCTTTCTCAATCGCATGTTTCTCAATCTCCACGATATAATGTTGACTAATGTGCCATGTCTCAAAGCAAATCTTTTGCAATGATTGGTGGCAAATTCAACACAAACCCTCTTTTGATCTCAAATGACCTAGCAAATATTTCTCAACTTCATCTTTCATGCTCAAGCGTCCATTTAGAATCACTAAAGCCACGGCGGATGCGATTCTTCCACCATCATCCACCATCCATCAAAGTAATGTGACAATTGGTTTTGTGATGATAAAACTATGGATAAGAATGTAAGAAATTAAGTAACTTGTTTTGCATTTGTCTCCGAACTTTCGATGCCGGAACTGGAACAACAGCTTCTACGCAATATCAACCCATGTATTGATTTGAGTGCTTATTATTTTCAGCTAGTATCACGTTCAAAAACATTTGTCCAATAATATGGCTTTTTCGGACTTAAAAGCGATCATCCCCTCCATGAGCTTGTACATTTTGTCTCCATGTAGTGATATACAACAAACTCTCTCTAGCCCATTGTTCCGCGGTGTGGGACAGGAAATGTCTGAATTGTTTTGCTCAAAGTCTGGTCTCTTCCAAATATCCATAGAATCCTTAACACTTGGTAAGCATTTGGCAAGAACTTCGGAGTTATTGTTTTTCTAAGTCGGACTAGGGACTCCGCAATCTTACAGAATATCTATCCTTCAATTGTTTGCACTACTAAGGAGAATAATTGCCCTTTTATTCCTTCTTCAAATTTATCAACCATTACCTAAGGTAGATTCTCCGGCCTTTCGTCTTCCATTTCATCAAAAGGGTTCGCCTTGCTCATTTGGTTTGCATGTGGACATTCTGATGCTCTCTTTGTCTAATTCGGCTAGCACAATAACATGACGAAATGTCCATTGCCAATTCCAAATGCACCAATGAAGAGCACTTACAAGAAGTTTTTGAGCCTCGCAGCGTAGAAGATGACAAGACCGCAATCCGGAGGGTGAGGAGTGGCATCCATGAGATCTTAAAAGAGCCGAGGATCAAAGGCTTCCTTAGATGTTTCACCCTTTGGTCGCAGAAAATTTTGCCATGAGATCTTCAAACATGGTGGCCCTTTCAAATGCCCTTTTCGCTTTGAGGTCTGCTATAAAACCGATCTCGATGAGATTGATAACCCCGATGCTAGTATGAGCATATCTAAAAAAGCACCCTGCGAAGGCAATCTGAGCATAAACGCATGTAGGTAAGGATCTCTCGCCCCTAAGTGCCTTAGAAGATGAGATAACAAAATTTTCGAAAGCGCATTCCTTTCCAAAAATGAAGAAATATGTCCAGCCTTCAAATACAAGAGTGAGACTGCTTAAAACGTAAGGCGGCCATAGGAGCACGCTTGCCGCATCCACATTCTTGGCGTTGTTGAGCACTCGCAATGCTGGCTTAAATGTTATGATTGCCAGAAGCGAATTCCACAAATCAAACCCATGCATTATTTGCACCGGCGGGCTCCAGTATTCTTCCCAGCGTGTTTTGATCGCCCGTAAGCCGCGATCGCCATAGCCACATCTTAGAGATTTGCCGACGGTTTAGGCAAAATCCGCCATAACCATGGAAGCCCAAAGCTCACCGCCGATCCCACCTTAGAATGGAAGTGGGTATCCGTGTTTGTCGGGCTTGAAATCCAGCAATCCCAAGCCGCAGTTGCTCCTTTCCTACAAACCCTAAAGCCCTAAAAGTTTGTAATCCCCAATAACGAAGTTGTTCTTTCCTACACACAAACCCTAAAGCCCTAAAGTTTTGTAGCTTTAGATTTTTTTAAGGGTGAAAATCAAAAGAGAAACCCATGACCGTGAAATCAACGGTTAAAATTGATGCACTCTAGAAATACTATTTAGTATGTGCACCGAATACAACAACAAAATCATAGAAAACCATATAAAAGCCGTGATAAAATATCAAAAGTTCACCCCTGTATATATAATGCTAGATATTCACACGGGGAGTTACTCCGCAACGAGAGTCATCTGGATGGGCATATTTGCCCTTTATTCCAAGATCCGGACCTGCACATAGCGATCCTCGTTTGTGGGTATGACCATGTACAAGTTTTCCTACTAATCAGATATTAAGGTTTGCAAAATACTATAAGGTTTGAGAGAATGTACTTAATGGTGTTAATTTTGTATATGTATTGTAAATATATTTTGGGGGCTCTCGCTTATAATGTAACCCCGTGTGAATATGCACCCAAACCAAAGGGGGTTTAAGGGGGATTTAATTTAAATGTGTTAAATGCAATGGTTTATGTTAATAATAATATTAATGGTAGTTTGTGTTGATTGTTATATTAAAAATTTGGGCCCTTGGGGCCCTAACTAAAGCAAAAAAAAATGGGAAAAATCTTCCACCTAACATCGAGAAATGAAGAAACATCCATTCAGCACTATTACAAGTTCAAACACCATATATATAAATTCTTGCTCAACAAGCAATAGAATGTGAAAAAAAATATATCTCCTTTGCTGTAGTAGGACTTTGAAGAAACCAAGGTAAATAATAATGATCACGAACAAAGATTTCGTGCAACAATAAACAATTGTGTGTGTTGTGGTGACAATAATCGGGCTCTATGGTAAAAGGTGCAGGTCATTGTAGAAGCTTGCCACTGTTAACCATTTTGCTCCACTATTTTGTGCTGAAGTAGTTTTTCTTTGTCTAGTACTTTTACCTACCACAAAATCCCGTGTTTCTATGTTTTTACGCCAAGCCTAACCTTAGCAAATGTGCCTTTTCCACAGTCCGCCAAGCTCATACTTAACAACTCGTTGGCCCTTTCATCACAATAACAAGGCTTACAATTTACAAACACCTCTTCAATCAATCCAAAGACTAATTCGCCATCTAGAATCTAATGAAGAAAACAAGAACCCTAAAAATAGAAAACACGGGCTCAATCGACGCAAAACTCGTTGACCAAAATCCATCCTTGAATCACCAAAGATCAATAAAAAAGATTGAATCCAAGTAAATAATCGACCACGGAGCTTCAAAATTTGAAAAATCAAATCGAAACGAAAGAAAAGCACGTAGGAGAGGATTAACGCTAACAAATCACCAATTCACAGGAACGCACTTTCGGAGCTGCAATCTGCGTAAAGGGGCATTTTGCAAGATCGATCCAAATGCGAAAATAGTAAGCGGGATAAATCAAACCCCTAATTCTTGAATCATTTTTCTAACATGCCAAATCATTTCACGGAGATGCAGATCGGGAAATCCTTTCTCATTGTAACTTATATCCTCGGGCAATATTGTCCACATGATTTATCTCGGCCTAGATATTAGGCTAAAGGGACCTAAGGCATTTGAAAGAATAGACAAAGCATGATAATTCACAGATAAGACTACGAAGCTCTCTGACCATCTTGTTCGCAGAGAAAGATACAAATCTCGCCCCGGCCGGATGAGGTGGTCATCCTGAATCTTACCTCCTTGAGTTTGGCCTCCTCTCACCCACGGGCGGCCTCCTGAACGCTCGGGGCATACAGTACATTCAAGGTTCGAATACTCGAGCGGTCTACCATGGGCCCGGCCCAGTCTCTCCCACTAGAACTATGCTCGCCCTCGAGCATCCAGGGCCATACCATGTTACAATGATTACCAAGTCTTTGCAAATTACCCATGCATATAGGCACCCATGGAGACTCGAACTCGAGACCTGCTCTGATACCAACTGTAACGTCTCGGGAATGCCCCACAGGCACATTCAAGGTTCGAATACTCGAGCGGTCTACCATGGGTCTGTTACAAAACCCTAGAATAAACCTACAAACCGTAGCCCTAAAGTGATAAAAATAAATATAAATATAAAAATAAAAGGGGGTAAAATCATTAGTGATATAGAATTTAGAGAATAAAATGCGGAGTGCAGTCTAGATATACTGATTAGTATGCCTCATGCAATACGCCCATGAAATCATATGAAAACCATGCCAAAAAGCATATAAAATCACAAAACAAACCCCCTGTTATAATGCTAGATATTGATTTTGATGATACATTCTCGCCACTAGTAAAACTTACAAGTATAAGAGTTCTACTAGCATATGCAAATGCAAATAATCTGGAAATCCATCACATGGATGTAAAAACAGCCTTCTTGAATGCTAAACTTGAAGAAGAAGTGTACATGAAGCAAGCCAAAGGTTTTGAAGCAGATGATAATAAGGTCTGGAAGCTAGAAAGAGCAGTTTATGGTCTAAAACAGTCTCCAAGACAATGGTATTTGTGTATGGATAATTTCTTGAAGGAGCATGGGTTTATAAAACTCAAGAATGAAGGAAATGTGTATAAATTTAAATGTGGAGATGAGTTTTGCAATGTTGCACTATATGTAGACAATTGCATAATGGTGGCGGACAAAATGGAATGCATGAATAGGTGCAACAAATTAGGTGTATTACAGAAATTCTTAGGTATAGAAGTTTCTAGAAACAGAGAAAATGGAATCTTTACTCTCACTCAAAAGGGAAACATACAAGGCATGCTTAAAAGATTCAAGATGGAGTCGTGCAAGGAAGTATCTACGCCTTTAGTAACTGGACAGAAATTTAGCACAGAGTTATCCCCAGCAAACAAAACAGAATTAAAAGAAATGTCAAAAGTACCTTATAGGAAATTGATTGGATGCTTATTGTATGTTTCTAATTGCACAAGGCCTGACATCTCTTATGGAGTAAATCTGCTCGGTAAATTCATGAATAATCCTGGCAAGCAGCACTGGCAGGTAGCAAAAAGAATTCTGAGATTCTTAAAGGGAACTCAAAACCATGGTGTAACATATAGCAATAAGAATCTAACTCTTACTGCATACTCAGATGCAGATTGGGCAGGCGATGTAGATACAAGAAAATCTACTTCAGGCTATGCATTAATGTTAGGAGGAGATGCCATTTCGTGGAGAAGTAAAAAGCAAGAAAGCATAGCCATGTCAACTACTGAAGCAGAATATAAGGCAGCGCCTCTAGCTTCTAGAGAAATTATTTGGATTAAAAGATTATTAAATGAACTTGACATATTGCAAGTCAAACCAACAAGTCCATGGTCAGACAGTATGAGCTGCATTGCAATCACGAGAAATCCTGTTTTACACGAAAGAACTAAATATATTGAAGTAAATGTTCATTTCATCAGGGATATGGTAGCTAAGGGTCTTATTACAGTAGAATATATTCACACAGATATGCAGGTTGCAGACATTATGATGAAGCCTTTGAGCATTGGTAAGTTTCAGAATTTCCAGAAGTTGCTTGGAGTTTCAGATGCACTAGAATCTATACAAAACCTGAGATATTGAATATTAGCAGAAGATATATTTTTGTTGAAAACATTGAGATTTTGAAGATGTTACGCGTTTACATTGGTAAGTTTCAAATTTTGTTGTAGAAGGTGCTTAGGAATTTTAAGCAACACAAAATCTGTAATATTAAAGAAATGGCAGAACAAGTTTTCATGTTGAAGGTATTATAGGCACACATTTTCATGTTAAAGTTGTTACAGGCCAATAAATGAATGAATGTATTCTAATATAAAAATGTTATAGTAAGAAACCTGTGAGCTTGAAAAGCGATGATAGCAATTTGAAACAGATCAATAATGCTCATGAAAGGGGGAATGAAAAGATATACTATGGTTCATGATGCAATATTGTGGAGACGATGGCATGGAACCTATAACCATGGAGTTGATGATGAAGTAAAATAAAAGGAAAATGCAGACCATTGAAAATATGGTAACCCTGATTCATAGGTCAGTGAACCTAGTTGGTCTAATGAAATGTTAACGTGATAATTAATTGCAAAGTATAGAAAGAGAGTTGGAGCACCCGAACCGACTGGAGCCGATTCCTTAAGGATCGCGAAATTAAAAATACAAGGAGTAGAGTTTGTAATGCCATAGGCGGCAGCGGGGAAATCCTCATTGTGCATCCGATTGCTTTCGGTTGTAGAGGTTTGAATCTGAGATGTTTTGTTGATATTCCCATTGCAAGTATCTATGGTTTATTGTTACGGAAGGCTAGGCATCTAAGTTTTATTGTAAATGCAGATAATCATCTAAGCTTCAGATCCTAAGATGCATTTAAATACTGTTTTTCCTTGGTCACATAACAACAGGTTGCTGCTCTCTTCATGGACTGCAGATATCAACGTTCAATTACTTATTCAATTTCCATCAACAATCAAGTAAGTTTGAACCTTTTGCTTTTGTCAATGCAAACGAGTTATGTCTATGATGTAATCGTCCACATGATTTAATAGCAATACCCTGCTTTTATTTCATACGAGTTTCGTTGTAACTTTTCATTTGACCAGCAATAGGATAGCCAAAGAGTTTTGGAATCATGCATTTCTTTGTAGATCATAAAGCATGAATTGATGAAGTTCTTGGAAAGGCCATTTGCTCTTATAAATGTGGCCATAGAACTCCAATTTATTATAGCATGGCAAATTTGGAACTTGGACTTGAAAAGATATACAATGGTTCATGATGCAATATTGTGGAGACGATGGCATGGAACCTATAACCATCGAGTTGATGATGAAGTAAAATAAAAGGAAAATGCAGACCATTGAAAATATGGTAACCCTAGTTCATAGGTCGGTGAACCTAGTTGGTCTAATGAAATGTTAACAGATAACGAATTGCAAGTATAGAAAGAGAGTTGGAGCTGCCGAACCGATTGGAGCCAGATTCCTTAAGGGATCTGGCCGAAATTAAAAATACAAGTAGAGCTGTAATGCCATAGACGGCAAGGGGGAAATCCTCTGTTGTGCATCCGATTGCTCAGTGTAGAGGTTTGAAACTGAGATGTTTTGTTGATATTCCCATTGCTCTGATTATATCTCGATAATGCAATCTTGAAAAACCATTGATGCTTTTTTTGTGGCTATAGTAATAACTTAAACTTCATGGTATATAGTGTTTAGTGTTTATGCAAGATTATCAATATTAAACTTGCTAGAATTAAGTGAAGTATATCGAGCTAAGCTTGTTCTTGTGCTTAACAAAATCATCAGGATCAGCATGAAAGTCTGCTTTCTTTTGTCTGGGTCAAACTCTGCAGGTCTTTTGCAAGGGAAATCAGTCCCTTTTTTTTTTTTTTTTTTCTATTCAGGGTTCTTTATTGTTTGATGAGAAAATGCTTGATAGAGGACTAACATGGGCCCTAGCAGATGATATTACGTGGCATGCAGTAACTGCTATGATATGCGTATTTGTAAGTTAGGCATGATGACTCACTTTACTTTGTGAGAGTTATACAGAGTACTGGAATATATGGTTGTGGAGCATTCGTTATATTTGATCTCTCAAGTATTTTCAACATCTTCAGGCCATGTTCAACAATAATTGAAGGTGCTATTCGATGTAGATTATGAATGAGAATGAGAATGAGAATGATTTTTTATCGTGAGACCCAGACATATCGATTAGCATGGCTGTATCATAAGTTTGAGTTGATGTTGGAACAAAGTTTATGCAAATAATCTCATGGGTTTGAGTTGATGTTGGAACGAAGTTTATGCAAATAATCTCAAGTAACGTGTCCTCACCCCATTCACATCTTTGTAAGGCCAATTCATGAGGGCATTCATGTCTTCTCCAACATTTGTTGAGCTTTGGCTTGCATTGTAGTTCAATCACGATGCAACTCGATATGAACATATATTTGCCACTAACAAAGTGCAAGTATAAAATGTTAATTTTATGGCATGATCATCTTGCTCTCAAAACACAAGGTTTCCTACGACAGGTTTAAACGCATCACAGTTTGTAGATGATGCTCAACTGCAGACAACAACATGTATACCAAATATTTTGCTACTCCCAACAGCAGGTTTAAACGCATCATAGTTTGTAGATGATGCTCAACTGCAGACAACAACAGGCATACCAAATATTTTGCTACTCCTAACAGAAGCTCCTACTATTATTGTTGCTTCCTGGCACAGTTCAACCTGTCATGCTTTGAGGGTAGGATTCAAAGGACATTCATGTCTACTCCAAAATTTCGTTGAGTTGGCTTGCATTATAAAATGTTGATTCATAGCATGCAAGTTACTTCTCCTTCTAGTAGATTAATCGTCCAACTCTTAAAACACAGGGAAGCTTGCATTATAATAGCTCAATCATGATGCAACTCGATATGAGCAAATATATGCCATCATCAGAGTGCAAGAATAAAATGTTTCTTCTATGGCATGCGAGTTACTGCTGCTTCTAGCAGATTGGTTGTCTTGCTCTTAAAACACAAGGTAGGGATACTGACGTTATTGGTAATGTCTATAGATAGTACTGAAAATAGCTCAGTCGCTTAATTTCCTTAGCTTTAATCATGTTCTCTTATGTTTATGGAGTTTCTTAGGGTTTTTGAGTTAAAGGACTTTTGGAATTTGTATTCGATTTCAAATTAGTATTTTTTACAATAGGCTTGATTGCATCAGAGTTTTTCACATGATGCTCAAGTGCAGATAACATGTATATACATAATACTTTGCTACTCATAGTTTGCACACATGGTCAAGTGTAGACAACAGATATACCAAATATTTTGCTATTCATAACAGAAGCTCCTACTATTACTATTAGTGCTGCTAATCAATAAACTAATTTCTCACGTTGTTGCAAGCAATTCCTCAAGTTGTTTATACAACACTTATGAATTCAAAGAGAGAGACTGAGTTAGGCTATTAGAGTATCACCATGAAATCCAGGGTATTTACTCAAGCTTTATCGCCTGGGCTTTGATGACACAAACATCAAACATGTATAGAACTTTGATTTTGCAATAACTAGAGAAACTAAATGGAAAATTCCTCTACTCATAATACTGGGTTGATTCATGTGTACTCATATTACTAGGCTCATTTGTCAAGATGAAGCCTTGCGGAGAGGTAGTTAACCCCTGTCTACTAGACAGAAATCAGTAGTTCATTATTTTGTAATTAGAGTTGCAACATGTTGTAATTAGGTTGCAACATGTACAATAAATTCCTGATGGTTTGGCCACTTTGTTGGATATGAGCAACAATGAATTTTGTGCATATTGCACATAGAGAGAACAAACAATTAGTCTCCACATGACCATGGTCATAAATTATTTTACATTGTGCTTAGATTTCTCGAGCTATCTTTGGATTGCCTGGGACAATGCAGACCAAGAGTGGATTGAGTGAGAATTTGTAGTTTAAGAAATGGAAATGTTCTATTGTAAACCAAGAACACCTTTAGGAGCATAGCACCATACGTTATCATCCTTCTTTTCATCAAATATTGTTTTCATATTTGTGGATAATGTATGCCTTAATAGTCAACATTGGAAAAATAAATAAGTAGTAATTTGTTTGAAAAGTAGATAATCGGATGAGACAAAAAAAGATGCAAAACTAAGTATGACATATTTAACAAAATTTGGACTTATTCAAATCTAATAAATGTATTTTTAGCTTTTATTGATTTTAATAATTTGTTCTGTTTATCTTTAGATAAAAAATATGATACTTACTAAAGTTTAAAGTTGCTTTCTAAACTAGTTCTTGGTTCGATCTATTTAGAATTAAATTTTCATCTAAGATAACCCTGTATAATTAAAATGTTATTTTTTAAAAAATATTTAAAGAAAGACATTGAAATTAATTAAATTATTACGCTTATGTTTGATTAAAATATTTTTATTTCATCAATAATAAATTTTTTCTAAACCCTCCCCATTTCTCTCCCCTGCCAAATCTAACTCCTTCTTCAAGTCCTCTCCTGTTTGTGATCCGACAGAGGACAGCCCATTCTCCCCAACCCTAGGGGCAGCAAGATAAATTCCGATGCAATAGATCAGTCTACCCACAATCCGGGAGTCATCAAGCACTTTGGCAGCCTTTGCTGCCATGCTTGGATGCACTCTGCTTCTCCTCCTTGCTCCACTTCTGCTTCCGGAACCCATAGCAGCTGTAGGCTACACACGGCCCTCTTCATTAGTATACACTACGCCAGTGCCTTTTTCATTACTCTACACCATGCAAGTTCTGTTCTAAATTTTAGGGCCTTTTTTCATTAGTCTACACCACGCCAGTTCTATTCTAAGACCACGCCTGTGCTAATCCATATATGACATATTTAACAAAATTTGGACTTATTCAAATCTAATAAATGTATTTTTAGCTTTTATTGATTTTAATAATTTGTTCTGTTTATCTTTAGATAAAAAATATGATACTTACTAAAGTTTAAAGTTGCTTTCTAAACTAGTTCTTGGTTCCATCTATTTACAATTAAATTTTCATCTAAGATAACCCTGTATAATTAAAATGCTATTTTTTTTAAATATTTAAAAAAAGACATTGAAATTAATTAAATGATTACGCTTATGTTTGATTAAAGTATTTTTATTTCATCAATAATAAATTATTTAATGGTTATTATTAAACCAATAACTTTATATCATTTAATTAATTTCAACCTATAACCTTGCTTAAAGTATTTTTAAAAGTGTAAAAGTTTGTAAATTGTGAAATTCTAATAATAGTTTTAAGTCAGTCGCTTATGAAACCATCAGATTTCATTTAATTATTATGATTGCTAAATCTTGAATCTGTTAAACCAATAAAAATTGAAATTTTTATATTCTCGAAATGTCTAATTCTAAATAGATTCAAATAAAAATTAGTTTGAAAATCAAGTTTATTCTTTGATAACCATTATAATTTTAATTTAAAGATAAACTTATAAAAATTATAACAATCAAGAAGAATCACACAATACATATATTCTTATAATGGCGTTCTTGAAGTGTTATCTATTAAATCTGAATAAGTCCAAATTTTGTTGAATATGTCATAAGTCCAAGCTTTGTGAAATGCAAGCAATATATTTGAGTTGTTGTGCATTGTTGAGATAGATGAACTATAACAAATTACTATTGATGTTGAAAATACTAACCACATTTTTTAATGCTCCTAGTCAATGTCGCTTTGCATAGTTTAGAATCTCTAACGTTATGCTTCCTCAAAGTGTGTGTATTTTACTCATTTGAAAACAAATGATTTGAACATTATTATAAAACTCTCTAAAATATGTTCTCCTTGCGAATATTATTTCACATAAAGGCTGATTAGTAGATAGATAGATAGATAGATAGATAGATAGTATTTTAACGTCACGCCACTAGGCAGCATCCAACTGGACATGTGACCACACACCACACTACATTGCTCAGTTGGGCCCTGCCCCCAACCACCTTACATTGCGTCTGTTAGGATTTGACCCCCAACAGTACCGAGTGCGATTCTGGGTGGTCTCGAACTCGAGACCACATTGCTAAGAAACTAGTGTGTTACCACTAGACCAAACGCCCAGAATAATAATAATAATAATAATAATAATAATAATAATAATAATAATAATAATAACATATATTAATAATTCTAATAATAGCAAGAAGAATTCTAAGAATGAACCACATTTCTTAAAGACAAATGATTTACAAACAACTTGCACTATATGTTGAGCAACCCACAAACAAACTTAATGGTAGCTACAAAATCATCAACAAAACCAACTAGACCAATGATTTATAAACAACTTGCACTATATAATGAACAACACACAACAAACTTATTATTAGCTATATAAATCATCAACAAAACCAACTAGACCATGAAGGCACAAACCAAACATATCTAAGTAATCACAACATAAAAATGCCACTCAATGCTAAAAACATCACTGATGCTTAATAATAAGTTTGAGTTATCGGAATCGATCTTGCAACCTTGCTAACTCATTCTACAAAATTCACCCTAGAAAAAATCCATCAATGAGCTTTTACAATTTTAACATAGGATGGAATGTAAGAAATTGAAATATATGGACTACCACAGTCATCGGATTCGCCGATCCTACGACCCAGATCGTACGTTGGGCCTTCGAGCACCTCTTGTTTCGCTTATAGTCATTTATGATTAGAGGCACCTATGATTTTGAAATATAAAATACGAGTTCGCCTAAGGTTTTGAGGGAATATAGAACCTTTATACGGCTTTGCCTAAGATTTTAGAATATAAAATACGGGGGCTCGAACCTCTACCAAAATAACTGAATATCCTAATAAAACTACTTTAACTAATATATCAGTGAGCTAATGTGACTATTTTTTATGTTGAATCTATTTTTTTTTTTATATATAACAACCCATTCAATTCTTTTAGGGACATATGGTCTATGGCTTCAGGAATTGTTATTTTTACATCCATATCAAATCCCCCTGGAACTCCTGTAATTTTGCTATATATTCAATGCCAATTCTTTAATATTGACTCCTCAAATATCTCGGTGAAGGGCCCATGGGCAAAATCATTACTCTTATGCGAAAAATATATTTTCACGATGGAAATTGGTCAGTGACTACATTCTCAAGATGAACCTTCATTGCACAAATTCAAAGTTGCAATCATTCGATTCATGCTCTCATGGACATTTGTCAAGCATAGAGTACACTATCTAAAATCATCTCCCTTCTCTCATTTCTATTCTTTCAAATTTTAACAAGGTGTTTTAAGATATGCACAACTTCATGGCTACAATATATAGATTCGTGTTCAACGAACACAAGACCACCAATTACTAGTACCTAATTATGATAGGCTGCTGAGATGTTAGCAGTTAATAATGAAGAAGATTATCTATATTTCCTCAAAACTATCCTCAGGTTCGCAGACTCCGTTAAGCGAGATTGCCCAATGAACCTTCAAATTGAGTGCCAAATTTCGGAGGGCAATTTTCAAATCTGATTTGGTGCAATTCATTGCCAAAATTCAAGAACAAAACTCTATTTTCTTTCTAATTTTGGCAAAAAATCCCATCAATTTAACTACCAGGACTGTCTGCGGTAAGAATATTGGAGAACCACGGCTGAGTATAAGAAGTTTCATGCAATGCAAGAATTGATAATTTCGACTTAAGATGCCTAAGAATTGCTTGTCACACAAGAATAGGTTCGACGGGAGCAAGTCGATGAGGATGCTCTCCTAATTCAGGAGCAATGCATATTGATATTTAGGTGATGATAATACTCTTTTTGTTTCATTAAATTTTGAGTAGTGTTTTGTGGGATGAAAAGCATTCTATGTTTAGTTATTGCCAAATTGACTATTGAAAATGCTTACACAAGTACTTTTTTACGAATACAACAAAATAAAAAGGAAAAGATAAAATAAAGGGCACAGTAGCCACAGTGCAAAATGATGTATCTATTGGGTTATGGACATGGCAATTTCACGCTGTAGCCACATTTTTTAGGTTGTTAGTAAAATGCAGATTTAAACCTGCAACATAGTCATCCGTCTCTCAGAATCACCAGGTTACAAAGGAGTCTAGATGCAAAATGATGGTGGCCTCGGGACGTGCCATCTTGTAACAACAAGCACACACAAGGGCTTAATCCATAGGGACTAAGTAGGGAAGCAGTAGAGCAAAAAGACTCTAGATTACCTGCTTCATTGCGCCCCCTTGCATAAGTTAGATTAGATCACAAGTAGTTTAAACCTGTTTACATGCTTACAAGTATTAATATATTCACATGTACTCCGTGGACGTTAAAAAAACTATTCTATTCTATTCTATTCCTTGAGTCGCGATCCAAATAAACATCATCCTCTCTGTATATACATGCTTATCGCAAGAGGTCTCTCCCTAGCTATCCAGCCACGGAGATGGAGTCACAAGGCTGCCGTACCCCTCCAAAGATGGGCCTCTTAAAGAATGCAATATGTCAAAGAATACCATGACCCTTGCCTATTATAATCCCACAAGATGGACTAACAATATTCCTTAATACGTTACCACATTCATGCAATATGCAACCCTATAACAAGCACTGCCAATATCTTTCTATTGGCGTGAGACAAGTATTGCAAAACACTGTTGATAGTCTAGCCAAGTATAATCTACAGCAAGAAAATTCTATGTCCTATGGTCCCAACTTATAATAACATTATATGTTAAAGCATGGTTCTATAATCTAATATCCTCAGGCATGGTTCGATGGTTTAATATATCCAGGCTTTCTAAGGGAGGATTCTATAACTTAAAATGTCCAAACTTGCTAAAGGTATAGGACTATGATTTAACATACCAACGCTTGCAAAGGTATGGGACTACAGCTTTGAATACTAAGTATTGCTAAAGGATAGATAACTTTGAATATCAACGATCTCTAAAGGATAGCTCAATACCTTTGGATCACAATATATTTTAATTAAAGGATGGGGATATCGGACCCTGGTATCCCCCTTAAAAAAAACCAAATAATGGACAAAAACGGCCATGCTTTACAGATCCGACTGGGCATTGACGTATGATTTCATTAATTGGATAAAATAACGCAATTTTGAGAATTTCAAGCACCGCTGCTCAAGCATAACTACTTTCACCTACTTCTTGAGCCCAAGATACATGAGGTCACATGATACATATATCCATACAAATTATGCATTATGCTTATACGCAGGTACATGATACTGCATTGCAGCCAATAATGGCGCTACAATGTACACCAATAATTCACATGAATAATTTCACTTGACTATAAAAGCAACACCATTCTGTGATATAGGCCATTCAGCTCCCATGGATTATTAAGCCTATTTGCTGCACCATTAAGAGGCAATGGCGTCTCAATGAGCTATAATGATCTTGTCGGTTGCCAAATAAGGGGTATCCCTACATGCAATCCAAAGCTAATGGTGCTGAGATTCGTTGCCCCCGGCTAACTCGTGTTATGATCCATCTTATTTGGCTTCCTAGGCGTAATAGCTATGAGATAAATGGGATCACCTCAACAGGTGTTGATGATGGTGAATCACCTATTCGAACAATGTATAGTGTAGTAATGTGTAAGAGCTCTTGTGTTAAGATGAAAATGCAGCGTAATGAATAATAACTATTCTATTGTATTCCTGCATGTTTATATATGATATAGTAATTACGTAAAAGAGCATTGCATACCTCAAAGAGTTCTCGGCATCATCGTTAGCTTCTTTAGCCACTAATTCTTGCAACTGAGCCCCCACACTATTGGGGATCACCACTAACAACGGCCCTGGTCTCTACCGCCCCATGGAATAACCGTAGTCTATTGTTTTCAAAAATGATAAGCGTGGCGGTCATTAGGATTGGTCTCCTCACTTCTTGCTCCAGCCAATCCTTTATACCGCATTGCATATGAGGTGCCCTTCGCAACAGGCTCCAACCAAGAGACAAACACCTCTTCATAATGAGGGAGATTAGGTCTGTGTTGGGTCCTCTTCGCAAAAAGCCATCCACGCCGGGATTATCATGTGGCTTTGATTAGCAAGAGCATTCCTTTCTTGACATCTTGGTAGGGGTCGAATATTTCAACTGGGTTCTTGGGTCTACCGAAAGGCCCTACATAGTGAGATGCTTCAATGTGCTGATCCATCAACACGCTGGTTCTTCCAATGCATTTTGCCCGGTGTTGGGCCAAAATCCCGAATGATGCTGCCGCACGGGCTGAACATCCCCAAGCACTCGCAACAAGTTGGACCAGTAGTCAATAACTTCACTCATATATGTGTTGGACCATGAGTTATCCGCTCTAGAAATATGCCCAATGCATCATGTACTTGGCAATAGAAGATCTCAATGCACCTATATCTTTCAAGCTCCCATATGGCAGCTTGACCTTGGGTGATCCTGTCGGAATCGGTAAACCACGGGCATCCTCCTTCCACATCTGATTCCCTTCGGGGAGCCACTCCTATGCCCCAGCCTCATCTTGTAGAACATGAGTGGCCATCCATCCTTCATCACGAGAACTTGAAGAGTAGAGGTTCCAAAATGACCACATAAACGGTCCTTCTTATGAGGGATAAACCTTTCATAATTCTTCCACTAGGAACCTCGACCCCCGGCACAAGGTAAGGTGAAGGAGACTTGGAACTACACCGCCTGAAGAGTTGCATAGGATTACGGAATAGTCAATGCATCGATCTTCTCATTAGAGTAGAGAGTAGTTTCCAAAGAGGGCATCTATGTCATGGGTGTGTCCAACCATCATGAATCCAATTGCACTTGATGGAGACACCTAACCAAAGCAAGTATGACAAGTAAGAGGAAAGATATTTGTTCTTGTTTTGACTGAGCAATTGTCTAGTTCTGCAAGTAAAGCCTCTAGGCAACTTCTTCGCACCATAGGCCCCTTGAGCGGAGGCGAAAAATCATCTCTAGTGCCATTTCTCCACCATTTTGTCCTAAGGGCATCCGTTTAAAATTGTTCCACAATGCCATTTTGGACGATCTGTATCTCTCAAATGGCCTCAATTGTCCTCGATTTATTCTCCAAGAGCTAAGGTATGATTCAAGGATCCCACATGAAAATTAGAATCATCGAGGCGGAGGTCCAGGAGAAGTGGCCTAAGGCATCTATACCATGCCGTGCATGAAGAGCACTGTAACACTCACCTTGATCGTTCACCCTCCATCGAGACTTTGCTAGCTTTTCTAGACGAGGAACCATGGTCTTATTCTGATCCATCTTGTCATGTATAATGGTTAAAGCGTGCTCAGGAGATCTATGAGACAGAGCTCTCCAGGACCAGTAAAGGCTCCTACATGAAATCTGGGCTGTCATATGTGATTTCCTCTCCATTGCAAGCTCCCTTCTTTCATTTGGATCTCTGGTCTTAGCAAGCTTTTCCTTTATGACAATATAGTTGTTACACTTAGAAAATGCTATCCTCTTAGCTATTGCCACCTCTGAATGATTCTCTTTCCATCCGCAGTTACGCTTGCCCGCTATCTCCAGAATGGTAATATCTATTTCGGGTGTATATCCTTCTAGTCACGACCAAGGTAGCCTTGAGATTTTGTACGCTACCCACCAACAGACTTTCGAAAGTGTGGCATCATCTCTTTCATCTATGAACATAGATAGCACCGCATTGCCGCCAAAGTATGAGACTGGCTTTTAGAACCACTATTTCCTTTCGGCAAGAATTCCGGCCACCCATGAAGAGCTTCTTCCACTTGTAAAAAAAAGTGGAAATGGGAATGCCATAGGCTTTATGCCATGCTTTCACGCGACACCATTGTTATTCAACATAGACCTGCCCACACTACCATTTTCGAGCAAAGATCTAGCATGTTATACTTAAAAGGTATGCCCGAAAGCACTTCATGTTCCAAAGTAAAGGTTCTCATGCAAGCTTGTTTCTTGGATGTAAAATTTTGCACAAACATATTTTCATGCAAACACGATGATGCAACACTAGTTTTCCTTTCACATTTGCTACGGCGGGACGGTCCTGGATCTCCGTTGACCATATGTCAAAGGTCTTTTTGTGATGCCAATTTCCGCTCTAATGGCATAAGGTTCATTCTCTACGCCCTTCTCCTTATATGCAAACCACAAGACTAGAAACCGGAACGTTATCAACAAGCACGAAGGCTATGGAGCCATCTTACAAGGTCATGCGTTAGGGCATTTCTCGCACGCTTGGCAACGAGAGATCTTATCGTGCATTCAAACATGCTCATGATAGTAGCGATTATCGAAGCCTTCCCCTAACTTCATGTCGGCAACATCATGGTTTGATTGCAAAAACGATAACACCACACCGTAAGCCATGTGGCAAAGATTCACGTACTCATGTGTGTATGCCTTCTCGACTAGCTCATCTCTAGAGAGCCCCTTGCACATTATTTGTCTCATCATTGATTAACCTTTCATTACGTAACCGCCAATTTATGTGTTTGACCATCTCCGGTGGCATGCAAACTTCTTCAACTCCTACAAGTCGACCATCAATGTCCTTTTGTACCACAAGACAAAACTCCCTACGCCTTCACCAAGGTTTTCTATTTCCCGCTTCAGGACTTGGAAGTGGTAGCTGTCCATCTAAAACATTGCATTGTGATATCGCCAAAATTGTGGACTCTTCCCTTCGCCATCTTTTTCCCCTGCCAGGATAAGCCAGATTACATCCGCCATCCTACAAAAACTGATCATCAACATCGGTGGCAATCTTTTGTGCTACAGCTCTCTTTTAGAGAATCAAGTACACAAGGACACTTGGGAACTAAAAATATGTTGGGACAATGCGCCAGCGATCTTGCCGAAAGTATTGACAAGATCATGGTCAGTTTTCGAACCATCTATACTTCTTTCTGCTACTTTGTTAAGGACTGATATGACTTTGACTCCATTTTCAAAAGCACATGCTAATATTAGTTTTGCTCTTCGGGATTATGGGCCGGATATCGGTGAGCACAAGAGTTGAAGCATTGACTCGGGACACTAAAGCATTACTCTTACCCTCACAAGGTTCTAAATGGTAGCGTTACGCCTCCCTCCTAAGCCAACACGCCGGGTGCGAAGGCCAAACATGCATTGTATCATAGAAAGGGAGAAAGATAGCATATATTTGAAACACATGAGCATTGTATAATAGACACATCAGAGTGCATAGGGGAAGCCAAAAGTTTATATTTACTCATTTAGCTTAGTGGTTTGCGTGAGAACATCTATTTTAAATATTCCAATCTGAAATATCAGCAGTAGCTTATCAATGCATATATTAAATAGGGTTCTTCAAGAGAATTAATTCAATGTCGACAACTCGAAAGGAAATCTTCTTCAGCGATATATTATACACGCTGATCATCAACTATCAGCATATTTTTTAATAGATAGTAATTATCGCGGACTATTGTTGCAACATTAACTTTTCGCTCGAGCTTTTCTTGAGAAATAGGCATCGAATAGCCATTTTACCTTGCACAAATGACAAAAGTTCGAGGCACTCGAAGAAATCGAAGTTAGTAGAGTGGCGCTGTGCAAGCGGATTATCAACGCCTTTGTCAACGCCTTCAATTGATGCTGGATTCTCGAGCAAAGCCTTCTTTGATTTGTTGGCTTAGGCTACTGAAAGCGCGTCCAAGATCTTGCAAAACACGTAATTTGAATTGGCTTTTCCCGTTCGACCGCAAATGTTTATTACAAAATTCAAATTTTTTCGGGTGAAAACATAGGGGCCTACATGTCCAAAGGTACTTTTCCGTAATCTGGAAAGTACTTAATTGTATTTTGTACCTAGACTACAAGCTTGACTAAAAAGGAATTGTGTTATGTTCAAGAGTAGCAAGACATACATGTTGTAAGGTACCTTGTGATGTCAAGTGATAAAGACCTTTAATGCAGTTCGTGCTCTAACTAGAATGATTCGCGCCTTTGAAGGATTTTATAGCTAATCACGAAGAAATGCAGCGAGGGGTTTGGCAGTAAGTAATTGCGTCGGCGGTGATGCCACAATGCATGGGGCGGCAATTATATAAGCGGGCGCGATGATAGAGCACCATTATAGCACGATAATTATGTCGCCATAATGGCTAGCGGGCGTATTCATTCTTGGCGGCCGCGATTCTTTACTGGCCACAATTCCAGCGAGCATTCACATTTTCGGTACGCCGATGATGCGATCGGTATGCGTGCCTTGACATTGGCGCCTTAGCAGCCTCGCCGAGAGAACCCGAGTTCGTACATTTACGCGCTGTGATCCGCGGCACCTAAGGCGGGCGTCGGGAGAAGGTATTTTCTTAGCATTGACTCAACCAAGATCGCTTGATCGCGATCTTTACGGCAATTGTTATATTTTGTAGTATAGATGTAAAAGCGGGGATCAGCGGCGCGGTCATCTTTGGCGAAGGTTTCTTGTTTCGCTACCTGGTGCCGAGCTTAACATGTGTTGCGATAGTGTCGAAGTAGTGTTGGTTATGTTGGTTATGTGGCGGATGGTTTTATGATGCCGTTGTTGGTGCTTTTAGAAATCATGATCATGATCTTGAAATTCCTTAGTCACTGAATTTTCAGCAATGATTGAACAAGTCGCTTCGAGTTGCTGAATATACTTCATCTGTTCTCGGAAGGATCATGACATGATCCTTCGTGTTTATATTTTCTATGTTGCCATTATCCGGTCTAGTATGCACTCACCGATGCTTTTGTTCCACAACCCTACTTGGTTGGCCCCATTGGGTGGGATAACCGAACCCATCCGTATTATAACTCCGCTTCAATGAAAGGAAATGGTGTATAAGATTGTACAGGCAATCCCACTATAAATGGCAGCCCGGATAAAGGGAAATGCATGTTCTGCGCCTTTGGAAAAAAAAGGCGGGACATTGAACAAATTGGTATAGTAGTGGCAATGTGGAAGGCACCAAGAACAACGTCCAAGATGCTATCATATATGCGATCGAGGGACAATAACAGTCGCATTTCTAGAATCGTTTTGAAATGGCGGAATTATGACCCGTCGATGATGTCGACTAGCAAGATGAACAAGCCGTACTTTGGGAAAAAATGTCCCAACATCGGCTAAGGGTTATGGCCGGGTGTTGCCATCTTGGCGAATCTCTCTCTCTTATGATCTCTCTCTTTGTCGCGTTATAAAGGGAAACAAAGACATCTTGGTAGGGTTCGGCTGCGAAAAGGGTTTGTCTCTGACAAGAAGCCACCAGCGGCGGTGCTTTGGCGGTTCGGAGAAAAAATGCCCTCGGTGATGGACATCAATTGGCTCGTGAGCCGTGGCCAAGAAAAAAAGTGTGAAGCCAATAGCTACTTTGGGGAGCCTTCAGGAGCAAGGAAACTTATTGAAGAACCACACTCCACCATAAACCCCTCGGTGACTATTAACCCTACTCTTCCTCTTGCTATAAAGGGGCTCGAGATACCTCTACTAGTGGTGCCTTCATTCCCAAAAACCTACTACTTTCAAAATCAACCTTGAAATCTGAACTTCGAGGATAGCTCCCAATAACAATTCTCAAACCCCCTTCCTCTAGCTACAGTCTCTTCTACCAAGGCATTGACATGGCCACCGCACAACGCTATTCCAATCAACTTGAAGTTCAATCAGGAAGAAAGCTAAAGATGGCGAGCAAACTACTCGGAAGCTTGAGCAGTTAAACCGTTTCTACCCTTAGGGGTTAGCTGTTTATGAAGATTTCTATTTTGATTGGAACCAAACACTGCAAACGACACACCCCATGCGCTCAAATGACCATGTTCGAACTCCCAGTTAAAAGCTTCAAAACATACCAACAGAGGTCCTCCACGTCATAGACGTCGTACCATTTGGACCCCCTATTACGAGGTAATTGCTTGTTTTTCTTTGGACTTTTGTTGTTTAGGCTCTTTTGACTTGATGGTTATCCATTTTTTCAGAAGAGGGTGACATGGAGCAACCTCGAGAGGATTTGAAAGGCAAAAATTTTTTACATTATTTACGGCAATCGCGATTTATAAAGCAAAGACAACTGCTTTGAGTTCTGTCGGCCAGTTAGGAGCAAAGAATTAGAATTTGCTAAAGCCTATGCTAGAAGAAGAGCCGAGTGCTCAACGAAATCAATGGACAAAGAATATATAGAGTTGAGCATTCAGCAACGGGGTTATTGCAAATACCGGTCTGCCGTAGAGCCTCTACTGAAAAGTCAAGAATAACTTCGGCCATCAAGACAAGGTTTATGGCTGTCCTCCCTGGGCGATCCATAGGGACCGGCAAACTCCCAGCCCCCAGGTAATTCTTTATTTTCTACTCACCAACATCGC
Source organism: Isoetes taiwanensis (assembly GCA_021234155.1). Lineage (NCBI taxonomy): Eukaryota > Viridiplantae > Streptophyta > Lycopodiopsida > Isoetales > Isoetaceae > Isoetes > Isoetes taiwanensis. The sequence goes on from JAJEKV010000055.1 coordinate 9,695,779, forward strand.
GGCCGCTGCATCTTGTCGACCTTTTGCTTCGGGCGGGACTTCCATGAAATTGCAACCACCACTTTGAAGTGCGGGAACTTAAAGATGAAAAACAATTCATCTTTTATGGATGAAAAGGTTTCAAAAGAAATTAATGGAAGTTGCGGAATGTGAGTAAACCCAAGCTCGCTGGCGACCATGGTGACTTCCGGATAAGCCATCCAAAGACTTTTTAACAAGACCGGCTCCATCTCCGACGGTATGTCGAATGTGGTGCGGTACATTTGCTAGATGAAATTATGGGCAAAGGCGTATTTAAAGGTGCGGTCGAGGGGGTATGGCGGGAGGTTTGATTGCAAAGCGTACCGGACATCCAGACCTAACTTTTATGAGTATGCGAAATATTATCCTTGCCTAGTTTGCTACAAGCATTCTTCGGAATAGCTTCTGAGGAATTGCTTCGTTCTTCCGGGATTTTACCGAGCAGAGAATACGATATATCGTGATAATCGATACAAAAGAGTAATGGAAGGCAAATTATAACAAGGATCATACACTAGGTAACCCGGTTCAGAAGCCTTCTCGAGCCAATCAGGGAATATTCTAAAGCCGAAGAGGCTAGAGGAAAGAAAAGGAAAAAGAAAAATATGTGCTTGGCGGTGACAAAGATGGCATCCCTTTACATCCTCCCGGTGTCGAGAATGCCACATTGATATTTATTGACATCAGGGGATCAACAAGGTATGGGATTGCAAAAATACATAGACCTTTTACACGGGATAGCCACCATGACTCTTAAAAAATTTATCATTTGGTTATTATCATGCGCT
>JAJEKV010000056.1:0-7500 GCA_021234155.1 Isoetes taiwanensis
CCAACAAGCAACCATCCCGAAAGTAGTCACGAGTCGAGCAAGAGTGTTGGCCATGTTCACGGCTAAAAGTCTTGGTCGACGCCAAGGCCCCGCCGAGCCAAAACGAATGCCAAGGACCAACACCACCCGACAAGGACCACCCACCTTGCCCAAAACCGCTTTCAGAAGTTCACCATGTCTCCTCCGACTCGCGGAACGACTCCATGGCCAAGACAAGGGGGGAAGCCGAGCAACCCGGGTTGGGAAGCAAAACCACCAATTAGTGCAAATCGTGATCACCGAGCCCCGCCACCGGTAACCAGCCGACCAGCCCTCGCCTAAGATCATCGCCGGGCGATGGCGATCCCAGCTCAAAAAGCCTTGAACCAACCGAGCCGGCTACCAGCCATTTAGTTCAAACCAACAACCAGCCCAACTAGCTATATAAGCCGCCCGATGCCGCCGCACCAGCTATCCGCCTGGGCTAACCGACAAGCCACCAGCCAAACGCTCCTCACACGACGCGGCACACCACCAACCAACCAACAATGCGAGCCAACAGACCCGAGCCAACCAACCGCGGCCGGGGAAGGAGCCAACCAGCCGGGCACAACCCAAGGAGGAACTTGAGTCAGTCACCGAGATGACCAAGCCAAGAAACCAGAGGTGACCAAACCGGTGGAGCCAGCCAAAACGACCAACGGAACCAACCGGTCGGGTGGGGAGCCGACTAACCGGACTGACCGAGGGAAGTAACCGACCAGTCATGACCAACCCAAGTTGGGATCTTAAGTGGGTTTTCTACTAAGTGCCCAGCCGAAACCAACCAGAGGTGACCAAAACCGAGGTGCCTTCACAGGGAACCAACCGACTAGCCGACCAACCAGACCGACCAACGGTACCAACCGGTCGGGTGGGTAGCCGACTAACCGGACTGACCGAGGGAAGTAACCGACCAGTCATGACCAACCCAAGTTGGGATCTTAAGTGGGTTTTCTACTAAGTGCCCAGCCGAAACCAACCAGAGGTGACCAAAACCGAGGTGCCTTCACAGGGAACAAACCGACTAGCCGACCAACCAGACCGACCAACGGAACCAACCGGTCGGGTGGGGAGCCGACTAACCGGAGGGACCGAGGGAAGTAACCGACCAGTCATGACCAACCCAAGTTGGGATCTTAAGTGGGTTTTCTACTAAGTGCCCAGCCGAAACCAACCGGAGGTGACCAAAACCGAGGTGCCTTCACAGGGAACCAACCGACTAGCCGACCAACCAGACCGACCAACGGAACCAACCGGTCGGTTAGGGAGCCGACTAACCGGAGGGACCGAGGGAAGTAACCGACCAGTCATGACCAACCCAAGTTGGGATCTTAAGTGGGTTTTCTACTAAGTGCCCAGCCGAAACCAACCGGAGGTGACCAAAACCGAGGTGCCTTCACAGGGAACCAACCGACTAGCCGACCAACCAAACCGACCAACGGAACCAACCGGTCGGTTAGGGAGCCGACTAACCAGACTGACCGAGGAAAGGAACCGACCAGCCATGACCAACCCAAGTTGGGATCTTAAGTGGGTTTTCTACTAAGTGCCCAGCCGAAACCAACCGGAGGTGACCAAAACGGAGGAGCCTTCACAGGGAACAAACCGACTAGCCGACCAACCAAACCGACCAACGGAACCAACCAGTCGGGCAGCAAGGATCCAAGAGCTGAAAGGGGGCGCATTGGCTTGTGCGTTTTGGAGTAGCCAAACGATCCAGAGTACTAAGGTGCACAAAAGGCTAGAGCAACCCCGTGGGGTAGCCAAAACCGAGTGAGCAAACCGCTTCCAAGTCGACCGTTGTACTAAGTCGCCCAAGACCAAGTGCAAACTGCCCCCTTCCACTATCCCCCAGGGTTTGTGAATGCCCCCCCACACTTTTATGTCAAAAAATAGGGGGCCCCCCCCCCCCGCCCATAAAGGAGGCTCGGAGCCGCTGAACGACGGCATGGATAGGAAGGGGGCGCCAAGAAGGAAGCTTATAGGTGGCAGCCTCCCCGCCAATCGGAGATTCCACGCGGCGCCAAATAGGCCAGGGCTTCTATTGTCAGCACCCCCGCTATCAGCCAGGGCGCCGCCGCCAAGGCGGGCGGGACCTCCCCTCGCACGCCGGCCCGGGGCTTTGCACGGGACTGCCGCCGATGCGCGGGCGCCAAGTCGTCGTGGGGACGTGGCAGGCCGTCCCGACACGTCACGCAGGGCCTCTGCTGACGCGTCAGGTCCCCCGTTATCAGCCATAGCCCCCGTTATCAGCCATGGCGGGCGCGACGGGCCTAGAGCCGCCCCGGGCCGTCCCGCGAGGCAAACGCGGGACCGGCGAGGGCAAGCGCATTGCTGACGTGGAAACCATCTCGCACGCCATCCAAGACCCGCGGATGACGGTCAGGCCCCCGCTATCAGCCAAAACCCCGTTATCAGCCGAGGCATGCGCGACGGGCCTAGAGCCGCCCCGGGCGGCCCGACGCGGGCAAGTGCGAACCCGAAGCGGGCAGGGGCGCATTGCTGACGTGGAAACCATCTCGGCACGCCGTCCAAGATGCGTGCTGACGTGTCAGCCCCCCATTATCAGCCAAGTACCCCCGTTATCAGCCGAGGCGCGGCGCTGCTGACGGGTTTAGAGCCGCCTGGGCGTCCGACGCTGGCCGGCGGTCCGGGCGCGGGCATGGGCGCATTGCTGACGTGGAAACCATCTCGGCACGCCGTCCAAGGCCCGTGCTGACGTGTCAGTCCCCCGTTATCAGCCAAGTACCCCCGTTATCAGCCGAGGCGCGCGCTGACGGGTTTAGAGCCGGCGGTCCGGGGGCGGCAAGGGCGGGGCAAGGGAAACCATCATTGCTGACGTGGAAACCATCTCGCACGCCCCGTTAAGGCCCGTGCTGACGGGTCAGTCCCCCGTTATCAGCCAAGGCAAGGGCCCCGACGTAAACATCCGACGCTGTCCAAGGCGCGTGCTGACGCTTATCAGCCAAGTACCCCCGCTATCAGCCGGCGGTCCGCTGGCGCCTGGCGGTCCGGCGCGGGCAAGGGCGCATTGCTGACGTGGAAACCAGCTTGGCACGCCGGTCCAAGACCCGCGATGACGGTCAGTCCCCCGTTATCAGCCAAGTACCCCCGCTATCAGCCGAGGCGCGCGCTGACGGGTTTAGAGAGCCGCGCGGTCCGGGCGCTGGCAAGGGCGCATTGCTGACGTGGAAACCATGTCGGCACGCTGTCCAAGACCCGCGGCTGATGTGTCGGGCACCCATTATCATCCGTGGGTACGGGAGGAGGCCGCCAACTTAGGCTTTAGGGCGGCAATGTTGGCTCCGGCGGTCATATGCCGCAAAAAAAGAGAGCCGGGCGAAAAAATGCGGGAGCCTAGACAAAACCAGACGAGCAATGTCCTCCAAGGTCGTAGTCATCCGAAGGCCGCCTCGCTATCAGCCTCAAAGACGAAGAGGCAAGAAAGACCGCCGCGATCCACCATGTGCCGCCCGCGCCTTGCTTGGTCGGGTGCGGGTCCGTCCGCTGAATTGCGCGGTTGCCGACACGCCAACCATCTCCCCTTGTCGTAAAAGGTCACCGCTGATGTGGCAGGTCGCCGCTATCGGCCGCGGGCACGAGATGAGACCGCCAAGTCGGGCTTGAGGCGCCAACGATGGCTCTCGCGGCCATGAGCCACAAACACGGATTCGCTGGCATATGCGGGATATGACATGGAAACCATATCGAATGCCATCCGTAACCCGTGAGTGACGGGAAGGCCGCCTGCTATCAGCCAAAGCGCAAGAAGAGGCATTAAAGGCCGCCGATCCACCAAGTAGTGCCGCCCCATGCGCCCCCCCGCCGAGGTCGATGCGGTCCGGGCGCTGCGAAATGGCGCTGCTGTCGACGGGTAACCATCTCCCTTGTTGTAAAGGCCCGCGTCGGCGGCAGGCCGCCTTTATCAGCCGCGGGCGCAAGAGGTGGCCGCCAACTCGGGCTTGAGGCGGCAACCGTGGCTCCGGGCGGCCGCCCACCGCAAACGATATCCGGGCGGGGCAAATGCGGGATATGGCATGGAAGCCATATCCTAATGTCCTCCAAGACGTGTGGTGATGTGGCAGGCCTCCCGCGATCAGCCACAATGCGAGAAGGTGCGTAAAAGGCCGCCGCGATCTACCAAGTGTCGCCTCAGGCGGGTCCCGCTTTGGCCGATGCGGGGTTCGGGCGCTGGGAAAGGGCGCGGTTATGGGCGGGTAACCATCTTCCCATGTCTTGGAAGACTCATGCTGATGTGTCAGGCCGCCCGTAATCGACGCGGGCGAAGAGGAGGCCGCCAACTCGGGCTTGAGGCGGCAACGGTGGCTACGGGCGGTCATGCACCGTAGACGCGGATCTTGCGCGGGCAAATGCGGGATATGACAAGGAAACCATATCGAATGTCTCCAAGATCCGTAGTGATGTGGCAGGCCGCCCGGCCCATCAGCCGTGAAGCGCGAAAAGACGCCAGAAAGGCCGCCGATCTACCAAGCGCCGCCCGCGGCGGCCTTGCGTGGGGTCGATGCGCGGGTCGGACGCTGCGAAAGGGCGCGGTCGCCGACGCTTGTAACCATCTCCCCATGTCATCCAACACCCGCGGCTAATGTGGTAGGCGCCCCGCTCTCGACTTGGCACGGGGAGAGGCCGCCAACTCGGGCTTGGGGCGCAAAAAGGTGGCTCCGGGCGGTATAGCCCATGAACGAGGACCAGGTGGGGCAAATGCGAGGAGACCACATGGAAACCGGTCGGCACGCGACCAAAGACTGCGGCAAACATAAGTCAGCCACCCGCCATTGGCCGGGTACAGAGGAGGCGCCGAGGCGGGATTGGTGCGGCAAACGCGACTCGGGCCCAAGGAGGACAATCCAAAACGACCAGCCAAAGAGAATGCAACCGGGATGCCACCAACTTGGGCGGGGAGCCAACTAACCGAGATGGAAGCCGCCAAGTCGCTGGGGAGCTAATAACAACGGCGATCCCAGACACCACCGAAGTCCAAGCATGCAGGCAACCACCACCACCAAGTCCGGGTGGAGGGCAACGATGGCGCAGCCAAACACACCACCAAGTTGGGTGGGGGCGATCCACGACACCACCAGTTCGGGGGGTAGCCATGTCATAGAGCCAAGCACACGACACCACCCGCCGGTTGGGTAGCCGACTAGCGGAGCCAAAGGTCACCAAGTCGGTTGAGAGACCAAGGAGGACGATCCAAGTTGGGTGGGCAGCCAACCAACCAACCAAACACCACCGAAGTCGGGTGGGCACACCCCCGGTTGGGTTGGGTACCACCCAAACACCACCGGTCGGTGGGCAGCCCACCCATCGGAGCCAAACACCACCAAGTCGGGTTGAGAGACCAAGGAGGACGATCCAAGTCGGGTGGGCAGCCAACTAACCGAACCAAACACCACCGAAGTCGGGTGGGCAGCCAAACACCACCGAAGTCGGGTGGGCAGCCAACCACCACCAAGTCAAATGGGGAGCCAAACTAACCGACAGAGCCACCAAGTCGAGTGGGCAGCCAACTAGCCGAACCAAACACCACCGAAGACGGGTGGGCAGCCAACCACCACCAAGTCGAAAGTGGGGAGCCAAACACCACCAACTCGGGTGGTAGAACTGATCGATCCGACCACACGACACGACCAAGTCGGGTGGGCAGCCAACTAACCGAACCAAACACCACCCACCGGGGGGGCAGCCAACCACCCAGCCAAACACCACCAAGTCGTGTGGGTAGCCAAGCTGATCGATTAGACCACACGACACGACCAAGTCGGGTGAGGAGACAACAACGGCGATCCAAGTCCTCGCCAAGTCGGATGGGTAGCCGACATAGCCATCAAGTCGAGAGGGCAGCCAGTCGGGTGGGCAGCCAACCACCACCAAGTCGCGGCGGGCCAAACACCACCAAGTCGGTTGGGTAGCCAAACTAACCGACAGAGCCACCAAGTCGGGTGGGCAGCCAACTAACCGAACCAAACACCACCGAAGTCGAGTGGGGAGCCAAACACAACCAAGTCGGGTGGGAAGCCAACAACGGCGGGCCAAAGACCCGACCAAGTAGGATGGGTAGCCAAACACCACCAAGTCGCGGTGAGCAGCCAACCACCACCAAGTCGCGGTGAGCAGCCAACCACCACCAAGTCGTGGTGGGGAGCCAAACACCACCAAGTCGGTTGGGTAGCCAAACTAACCGACAGAGCCACCAAGTCGGGTGGGCAGCCAACTAACCGAACCAAACACCACCGAGTCGGGTGGGCAGCCAACTAACCAACCAAACACCACCGAGTCGGGTGGGCAGCCAAACACCACCAAAGTCGGGTGGGAAGCCAACGACGGCTGGCCAAAGACCCACCAAAGTCGGATGGGTAGCCAACCACCACCGAAGTCGCGGTGGGAGCCAACCACCACCAAGTCGTGGGGGGAGCCAAACACCACCAAATCGGGTGGGTAGCCAAACTAACCGACAGAGCCACCAAGTCGGGTGGGCAGCCAACTAACCGAACCAAACACCACCGAAGCCGGGTGGGGAGCCAAACACAACCAAGTCGGGTGGGAAGCCAACGACGGCTGGCCAAAGACCCGACCAAGTCGGATGGGTAGCCAACCACCACCGAGTCGTGGGGGAGCCAACCACCACCAAGTCGGGGGGGGAGCCAAACACCACCAAGTCGGTTGGAGCCAAACACCACCAAGTCGGTAGCCAAACTAACCGACAGAGCCACCAAGTCGGGTGGGCAGCCAACCAACCGAACCAAAGACCACCGAGTCGGGCCGGCAGCCTACCACCACCAAGCCGGGTGGGGAGCCAAACACCACCAAGTCGGGTGGGTAGCCAAACAGATCGATCCGACCACACCGACACGCACCAAGTCGGGTGGGCAGCCAACTAACCGAACCGACACCACCGAAATCGGTGGGAGCCAACACCACCAAGTCGGGTCGGTAGCCAAACCGATCGATCCGACCAGACGACACCCACCAAGTCGGTGGGGAGACAACAACGGCCTCCAAGTCCTCGCCAAGTCGGATGGGTAGCCGACAGAGCCATCAAGTCGGGTGGGCAGCCAACTAACCAACCAAACACCACCGAAGTCCGGTGGGCGGCAGCCAAACGCCACCGAAGCCGGGTGGGGAGCCAACCGCCACCGAAGCCGACAACGGCGAAAGCAACTAACCGAGCCACAAACGCCACTAAGCCGGGTGGGCCGCCAACCAACGGAGCCAACCACACGACACCACCAACTCCGCATGGGAGCCAAGTAACCAAACCAAACACCACCAAGCCGGGTGGGCTGCCAACCAACGAGAGCCAACCAAACGACACCACCAAGTCCGCATGGTGGCCAATTAACCAAACCCAACACCACCAAGTCCGGTTAATCCCCCCCAGCTGCTTGGAAGAAGGAACCTCTAAGTGCCAAGTTGTCTTGCAACCCTCCCTAGGACTTGGGAGAAAAAATGACCAAGTGC
>JAJEKV010000056.1:10000-35000 GCA_021234155.1 Isoetes taiwanensis
TAAAGTTTGAGAATAGGTCGAGGGAGTTTCTCCCCGATGCCTCTAATCATTCGCTTTTACCCGATAAAACTTTGAACGAGCCCAGCTATCCCGAGGGAAACTTCGAGGGAACCAGCTACTAGATGGTTCGATTAGTCTTTCGCCTCTATACCCAAGTCCGACGAACGATTTGCACGCCAAGATCGCTACGAGCCTCCACCGAGTTTCTCCGGCTTCGCCCGCCGCATATAGTTCACCATCTTTCGGGTCCCAACAGCATGCTCACACTCAAACCTTTCACAGAAGATCATGGTCGGCGCGATGGTGCACCCGGACAACAGGGCTCCCACGCATCGGGCTTTCTTTCGCCAAGACGGGTTTTGAACCCACCAACTCGCACGCATGTTAGACTCCTTGGTCCGTTTTCAAGACGGGTCGAATGGAAAGCCCCACAAGCCAACGCCCGAGCGCATTGTGCATGCATGCTAGCCGCCAATGTGGCGCGGCGCCTCAAGCCCAAGCCCCGCCACGCATCGCCGGGTCACATGGTCCCTCTTTATCCCGCAGACGGAGCTAACGCTGGCCGGCACCCGAAGTTGACCGGCAGAGACCAGCCGAGGCCGCTCAAGCACCCAACCGAGCGCACCAAAGAACCTCCATTCGCTTCCTCCCAGCAATTTCAAGCACTTTTAACTCTCTTTTCAAAGTCCTTTTCACCTTTCCCTCAAGGTACTTTGTTCGCCATCGGCCTCTTTTGCCAATATTTAGCCTTGATGGAATTTACCACCCACTTAAGGCTGCATTCCCAAACAGCCCGACTCGCGGAGAGAGCCTCGCGGAGCAACAGGGTCCGGCCCGACGACGGGGTTTCACCCTCTCAAAGGCCCACTTCCAGGGGAACCTCGACCCGTCCGGCCGCAGGACGCTTCTACAGACTACACCAGAACGCAAAACGCCACGATTCTCAATCTGGCACCTTCCAGTTCGCCGCCGCTACTAGGGAAATCCCTCGTTGGTTTTTTTTCCTCCGCTTAATGATATGCTTAAACTCAGCGGGTAGCCTTGCCTGATCTGAGGTCTCTTGGGTAGTGGCCACACAAGGGAACCAGCCGACACCTTAGCGACGAAAGCAACATGTTGGCAGGTGGGGGGGGCACCGCCAGGACCAGCCGCAGCCGGAAGCAAACGATAACCCGAACCAACCCCGCCAGTCACGCTGACGATTTAGAGGCGGCGCCCTCCCTATGCACTCCAGCCGACCACGCGCTTGCCATGGACGGCCAATTTGCGCCGCATTCAAGGCGAAGCGAGAGGGACGATTAGACGCCAGCCGACATGCCCCTGACAAGCCCCGGGCGCAAGTTGCGCTCAAAGATTCAATGATTCACGGAGTTCTGCAATTCACATCACGTGATCGCATTTCGCCAAGCTTTTTCATCGCGGGCAAGAGCCAAGATATCCGCTGTCGAGAGTGGTACTATCCATCATTTCGCTATCCGGGCGGGGGGCGGCCGGAAGAGACCCCCAATCCGAGTCGCCACCATCCAAGACACATAAGGTTCCCCAAACGCAATGTAAATGGCACCCGAGCCCCGAGAGGCACGGGAGGAGGGGAACACTTGCCCAATCCACGCCAAGCACCCGAAAGCGCAGGGACGGCACCGCAAGGAGCTCCCCCCGACGCCACCCCTTGGTGCCTCGCAAGGTAACCGAAGTTTAGGGGAGCTATGGCGCGAAAGCAGCCACACCTCCGTGTGGCCCCCTCGTGGGGAAGGGAAACGGTTCAACGGTTTGCACGGACGCAGTGTCAATGATCCTTCCGCAGTTTCACCTACGGAAACCTTTGTTACGACTTCCCTTCCTCTAAATGATAAGGTTCAATGAACTTCACCTCGCCACCGCAGCCGAACCGCAAGCCGCCGAGGCAATCCAACACTTCACCGACCATTCAATCGGTAGGAGCGACGGGCGGTGTGTACAAAGGGCGTGGACGAGTCAACGCGAGCTGATGACTCGCGCTACTAGGAATTCCTCGCTGAAGATCAATAATTGCAATGATCTATCCCCATCACGATGAAATTTCAAAGATTGCCCGAGCCTATCGCCCGTGGGCATGCACTCGCTGAATTCATCGCTGCAGCCGCGCGCCGCCCGTAACATCTAAGGGCATCACAGCACTGTTATTGCCTCAAACTTCCATCCGCTAGACGCCAATAGTCCCTCTAAGAAGCTGGCCGCAAAGGAAGAAGACCTTCGCAGAAGCTAGTTAGCAGTGCGAGGTCTCGCTCGCTATCGGAATTAACCATAAAAATCACTCCACCAACTAAGAACGCCATGCACCACCACCCATAGAATCAAGAAAGAGCTCTCAATGGCCAATCCTTACTATGTCCGACCTCGTAAGTTTCCCCGTTTGAGTCAAATTAAGCCGCAGTGCTCCACTCCCCGTGGTGCCCTTCCGCAATTCCTTTAAGTTTCAGCCTTGCACCATACTCCCCGAACCCAAAAACTTTGATTTCTCATGAGGTGTCAGAGTCATCGGCAACATCCGCCGATCCCTAGTCGGCATCGCTTATGGTTGAGACTAGGACGGATCCGATCGCCTTCGAGCCCCCCAACTTTCGCTCTTGATTAATGAAAACATCCTTGGCAAATGCTTTCGCAGTAGTTCGCCTTTCATAAATCCAAGAATTTCACCTCCGACAATGAAATACGAAATGCCCCCAACCGCCCCTATTAATCATTACTCCGTCCCAAGACCAACGGAAAAGGACCGGGTCCTATCACGCTATTCCATGCTAACATATTCGTGAGCATAGGCCTGCTTTGAGCACTCTAATTTTTTCAAAGTAATAGCCGCTGCTCTAAGGCCCCAGCCAATTAAGGCCGTGACAACGCCGCCAACTAGAAGGGTGAAATGCCCAAAGCACACCCCCCGAGGGGCGGACCGCATCCCACCCCGAGATCCAACTACGAAGCTTTTAACCGCAACAACTTAAATATACGCTTATTGAGCTGGAATTACCAGTGCCGCCGGCACCGTGACTTGCCCTCCAATGGATCCTCGCTAAGGGATTTAGATTGTACTCATTCCACTTACCGCACTTGTAGAAGCCCAAGATTGTTATTTATTGTCACTACCTCCCCGTGATCGGATTGGGTAATTTGCGCTACCGCCGCCTTCCTTGGATGTGGTAGCCGCCTCGTGCCCCCTCCTCCCGAATCGAACCCTAATTCCCCGCCACCACCCACCACCACCATGGTAGGCCACTATCCTACCATCGAAAGTTGATAGGGCAGAAATTTGAATGAAATATCGCCGGGCGCTAAGGCCGCGGCGATTCGACTAGTTATCATGAGTCATCACGCGAGCGTGCAAGCCCGCATCGCCTTTTATCTCGATAAATGCATCCCTTCCATGGGTCGGACTTGGTGCACGATAGCTCTAGAATTACTACGGTTATCCGAGTAGTAAGATACCATCAAATAAACTATAATCGATTTAATGAGCCATTCGCAGCTTCACAAAGACAAGGTAGCTTATACTTACACATGCATGGCTTAATCTTTGAGACAAGCATATGACTACCGGCAGGATCAACCAGGTAGCTTCCATAAAGGGACAGCCATCCACCCACACCGGGTGGAGGGGCACAACGAGAGGGAACGATCAAGATCGACTCCGCCGCTCCCAAAGGGCCGAAAGGCAAGACGATGGAGGCATGGTCGCCTCGCACCAACACTTGAAGTGGGAGGTCGGCCGCCAACCAACAAAGAAAGAAAGAAAGAAAGAGAGAGAAGGACATGCACCGCACCAACCGAAAGTCCAAGAATGGAACCGAACCGCCCACCAAACGACGCCGAGGCCGTGGAACACACATGATGAGGACTAGGTCGAAATAACATTGAACGCCTCGAACTTGTTGTGTGCATCCGAACTCCAAAGATGGTAGGTGGAAGAGGTTCCGCCGCCGCCCCCGGCCACAAAGAGGGTAAAAGCACATCTCCAACCATCCAAGGCCTATGCATTGGGGGGCGAGCAGGGCCACCAACCACAACGAGCCCGCAATCCGTAACGAGGCCACAACCGCCATGAACGAACGCCAAACGGGACCCAATGGGGCAACGGAAACAAGAGCAAGGCACCACCACAAAGACAACCCAACCGGACGGGTCCGAGGGGAGGGCACGATGGAGCCAAGCCCAAAACCAACATCACATTCCCAACAGGCCTTTGGCAACCTTCCCCACCAACCCGCTTCCGGGAGGCAGGTCGGACACCGAGGCCGAATTTCCAACATTGAGGAACCAACACGCCAAAGCCAACCAAAGGCGACGGAAACAACGGAGGGCACCAAGCCGGTGGGCACACAAACCCGAGGAACCGAATCCTTTGAACACGGGCGAAGCACGACGCGAAGTCGTGGACCCGCATTGTAGCACGCAACAACAAGGTGAAATGCACTTCCCAACTTCCAACTCAATCTGAACACGCACAAATCCCATTAGCCAAGGCGGGTCCGGAATAACGGGCCCGACACGATTAGCCAAAACGACCAAGGGCAAGCAACCCATTCCAGCTCCAGCCCGCCTTACATGCTTGGGAAGGAAAGCCACCAACCGGCTAGACCAACCCAACAAGCAACCGGCCCCGAGTAGCCGCCGAAGTCGAAAGCAAGAGTGTTGGCCATGTTCACGGCTAAAAGTCTTGGTCGACGCCAAGGCCCCGCCGAGCCAAAACGAATGCCAAGGACCAACACCACCCGACAAGGACCACCCACCTTGCCCAAAACCGCTTTCAGAAGTTCACCATGTCTCCTCCGACTGCGGAACGACTCCATGGCCAAGACAAGGGGAAGCCGAGCAACCCGTTTGGGAAGCAAAACCACCAATTAGTGCAAATCGTGATCACCGAGCCCGCCATCGGTAACCAGCCGCACCAGCCCTCGCCTAAGATCATCGCGGGCGATGGCGATCCCAGCCAAAAAGCCTTGAACCAACCGAGCCGCTACCAGCCATTTAGTTCAAACCAACAACCAGCCCAACCAGCTGGCTAAGCCGCCGCCGATGCCGCCGCACCAGCTATCCGCCTGGCTAACCGACAAGCCACCAGCCAAACGCTCCTCACACGACGCACACCACCAACCAACCAACAATGCGAGCCAACAGACCCGAGCCAACCAACCGCGTCGGGGAAGGAGCCAACCAGCCGGGCACAACCTGCGAGGAACTTGAGTCACCACCGAGATGACCAAGCCAAGAAACCAGAGGTGACCAAACCGGTGGAGCCAGCCAAAAACGACTAACGGAACCAACCGGGTCGGTGGGGAGCCGACTAACCGAGGGACCGAGGGAAGTAACCGACCAGTCATGACCAACCCAAGTTGGGATCTTAAGTGGGTTTTCTACTAAGTGCCCAGCCGAAACCAACCGAGGTGACCAAAACCGAGGTGCCTTCATTGGGAACCAACCGACTAGCCGACCAACCAGACCGACCAACGGGACCAACCGGTCGGGTGGGTAGACGACTAACCGGACGGACCGAGGGAAGTAACCGACCAGTCATGACCAACCCAAGTTGGGATCTTAAGTGGGTTTTCTACTAAGTGCCCAGCCGAAACCAACCGGAGGTGACCAAAACCGAGGTGCCTTCACAGGGAACAAACCGACTAGCCGACCAACCAGACCGACCAACGGAACCAACCGGTCGGGTGGGGAGCCGACTAACCGAGGGACCGAGGGAAGTAACCGACCAGTCATGACCAACCCAAGTTGGGATCTTAAGTGGGTTTTCTACTAAGTGCCCAGCCGAAACCAACCGGAGGTGACCAAAACCGAGGTGCCTTCATAGGGAACCAACCGACTAGCCGACCAACCAGACCGACCAACGGAACCAACCGGTCGGTTAGGGAGCCGACTAACCGGAGGGACCGAGGGAAGTAACCGACCAGTCATGACCAACCCAAGTTGGGATCTTAAGTGGGTTTTCTACTAAGTGCCCAGCCGAAACCAACCGGAGGTGACCAAAACCGAGGTGCCTTCACAGGGAACAAACCGACTAGCCGACCAACCAAACCGACCAACGGAACCAACCGGTCGGTTAGGGAGCCGACTAACCAGACTGACCGAGGAAAGGAACCGACCAGCCATGACCAACCCAAGTTGGGATCTTAAGTGGGTTTTCTACTAAGTGCCCAGCCGAAACCAACCGGAGGTGACCAAAACGGAGGAGCCTTCACAGGGAACAAACCGACTAGCCGACCAACCAAACCGACCAACGGAACCAACCAGTCGGGCAGCAAGGATCCAAGAGCTGAAAGGGGGCGATTGGCTTGTGCGCTTTGGAGTAGCCAAACGATCCGTAGTACTAAGGTGCACAAAGGCTAGAGCAACCCCGCGGGGTAGCCAAAACCGAAAGTGAGCAAACCGCCTAAGTCGACCGCTGTACTAAGTCGCCCAAGACCAAGTGCAAACTGCCCCTTCCACTATCCCCCGTGGTTTGTGAATGCCCCCACACTTTTATGTCAAAAAAATAGGGGCCCCCCCCATAAAGGAGGCTCGAGCCGCTGAACGACGGCATGGATAGGAAGGGGGCGCCGCAAGGAAGCTTATAGGTGGCAGCCTCCCCGCCAATCGGAGATTTCCACGCGGCGCCAAATAGGCTTCTATTGTCAGCACCCCCGCTATCAGCCAGGGCGCCGCCGCCAAGGCGGGCGCGGACCCTCCCCTGCACGCACGCCGGCCCAGCTTTGCACGGGACTGCCGCCGATGCGGGCGCCAAGTCGCCGTGGGGACGGGCAGGCCGTCCCCGACACGCCACGCAGGGCCTCTGCTGACGCTGGGCCAGGTCCCCCGCTATCAGCCATAGCCCCCCGCGCTATCAGCCATGGCGGGCGCTGACGGGCCTAGAGTCGCCTCCGGCCGCCCCGCTGAGGCAAACGCTGGACCGGGCGAGGGCAAGCGCGCATTGCTGACGTGGAAACCATCTCGCACGCCATCCAAGACCCGTGATGACGGTCAGCCCCCGTTATCAGCCAAAACCCCCGTTATCAGCCGAGGCATGCGCGACGGGCCTAGAGCCGCCCCGGGCGGCCCGACGCGGGCAAGTGCGAACCCGAAGCGGGCAGGGGCGCATTGCTGACGTGGAAACCATCTCGCACGCCGTCCAAGGTGCGCTGACGGTCAGCCCCCATTATCAGCCAAGTACCCCCGCTATCAGCCGAGGCGCGGCGCTGACGGGTTTAGAGCCGCCTTCCGGCGTCCGGGCGCGGGCAAGGGCGCATTGCTGACGTGGAAACCATCTCGGCACGCCGTCCAAGGCCCGTGATGACGTGTCAGTCCCCCGTTATCAGCCAAGTACCCCCGTTATCAGCCGAGGCGCGGCGCTGACGGGTTTCCAGAGAGCCGCCTGGCGGTCCGGGCGGGGCAAGGGCGCATTGCTGACGGGAAACCATCTCGCACGCCGTCCAAGGCCCGTGCTGACGTGTCAGTCCCCCGTTATCAGCCAAGTACCCCCGTTATCAGCCGAGGCGTGCGCGACGGGCCTAGAGCCGCCCCGGGCGGTCCGGCGCGGGCAAGGGCGCATTGCTGACGTGGAAACCATCTTGGCACGCTGTCCAAGACCCGTGATGACGTGTCAGTCCCCCGTTATCAGCCAAGTACCCCCGTTATCAGCCGAGGCGCGGCGCGACGGGTTTGCCGAGAAACCAGCCGGCAAAAATGCCGGGCCCAAAACCCGTCCGGGCAAGGGCGCATTGCTGACGTGGAAACCATGTCGGCACGCTGTCCAAGACCCGTGCTGATGTGTCGGGCACCCATTATCATCCGTGGCACGGGAGGAGGCCGCCAACTTAGGCTTTAGGCGGCAATGTTGGCTCCGGGCGGTCATATGCCGCAAAAGGCGAGCCGGGCGAAAAATGCGGGAGCCTAGACAAAACCAGACGAGCAATGTCCTCCAAGGCAGTAGTCATCCGAAGGCCGCCTGCTATCAGCCACAGCCTCAAAGACGAAGAGGCAAGAAAGACCGCCGCATCCACCATGTGCCGCCCGCGCCTTGCTTGGTCGGTGCGGGTCGGGTCCCCCTTGTCGTAAAGGTCGGAATTGGCGGCCGGTTGCCGACACGCCAACCATCTCCCCTTTCGTCGGAAACCATATCGAAATCCGTAACCCGGTCACCGCTGATGAAGGCAGGGCCGCCGCATCCACTAAGTAGTGCCGCCCATGCGCCCCGCCGGGTCGACGCGGTCCAGAAATGGCGCGCCAGACCCTCGCCAAGTACATACGATCAGCAGACCAATCTTGACTTGGCATTGGCTGGCATAGAACATTGGCTAGGGTTGTCCACTCCATCCGCCTCCCCGTGCACACTTTGCAGATGGGTCAATTCACGCCATGGCGCCGCTTATAGCCTTCCTGAGACGCAGGCTTGAGGCATCACCCCACCGAGCCTACCTGTGGTTCATGAAGTCCCTGGCCCGATGAGGCAGGTCGTGGAAGCGCCCCTTCCGTAATCACAAAGGGTTCCATGGGCGAAGCTAGAGAAATACGTGGCCGCATCAGCACCCCGCATCCGCATCTCTTACTTACTCGCCCCTAAATCTACTCAAAGTGCAAGGTGCCCCATACGGGTCACACCTTCCCACCCAAGGAGTGTCAGACCCATACCCGCCCCTACGCGGACCGCCATCGGCCTAGCTCACTATAGGAGTCCCAGGAGCCTTTTATGTTCGTGCAGGACCCCGCCAACCACTTCACCACTGTGTTCCTTATCTGGTGCTAAGCCAGTCCATAGCATCTATGACCCGGTGGGCTCTTGTGCACAGGCCGCATCTAACGGGATAATACAGGGCTCTATCTAGGAGCATGCTACAATAGATAGCCTCTGAGGTCTCTACCCTCCCTTAATCCCCCATTTCCAGAGTAACACTAGGCTAACAACCACCAATCCATCCATTACAAGCAGAACCAGAATCGAAATATATAGAGAACTTACCTTTACAAACAAGGGTTAGTTCCTACGAGTAACACAGAGAGAATAGACCAACAACCCAAACAGGTGCCCAACAGGGGCGCTATCCTAGAATTCACAACTACTCTAGCCACCCACCTGTGTTTCGGCTCGACCCATTGTCATTGGGGATCTCCATCTTCTTGATCTTGGTGTTCAACTTGTGTGGGAAGGGTGGCGTCCAATTGCTCAAGGTGGCGCTCAGCTCTGGTCACAGTGGTGAGTTGTGGCTGATATGGGGGTGGTGATCCACCCTATTGACCCCAATTAGCATTATCATGCTAACCAATCGAGGGTGGCCACGTGGCGCCTTCCCAAACCATAATTAGCTTAATTATGGTTTTTAAATATTAGTTCCTTAATTTTAGGTTATTATTGTCAATAATTAAATTAGCATAGCTAATTTAATCCCTTTTACGTGAACCACCTAGGTTCCCATACCCCATGTGGCGTATGTATCCTTGGTGACGTGTCAACATATTTATACCGTATAAATACTTGGAACGTCACATTCTCCCCTCCTTAAAAGAAATAATGCTGTCCTCAGCATTGAGGTTAGATACAAATGTAATAAATGACAATAAGGAAATTCCTTATTTCAGAAGGTAATATATTAAAGCTTTCAAGTTGACAACAGTTTAAGCACCAGAAGTGCAATTTACATCATTATCATAAGCAACAAGTTCAAGGACCGAAGTCCAATATCAAAAAAACAGCGTAACACTAAAGAACTATGTGTAAACACCATGAAAACGGAGAAAGTCGGGCCATCAGCAACCCTCTATACATGGGCAGGTCACGTACTGCTCACTGGCCTGCACATGTCACTATATCAGTTTTCATAGATAAAAATAGTTAGATTGTGGTTGAAGGGTCCACCCCCCATAAGAAAATAAAAGAAAATTTATCTACAAGGATCCTATCATGCCTATAGTTCGCAGTTCATTGTGGCGTAAGGAATGGTCAGGTTCCTATTATAGCCAAGATGAACGCGGCTATGAAGTACATGCTTTACAAGCAACCACCACCCATGTCGACATTGACAAGATACCACGCCCTAAGGAACACAAAGGTGATCCCATCATCGGTAACCATTGTTAATTACGATGCATCTACCCCCCTACCGATTCTAAATCAAGTCTTCAAGCTTACCGAGCTGGGTTGATAGCATCGCTGATGGTGCGGCCTTGAGATTCGCAAAGATGAAACCGGATAGTGCTTCAAGATCTGCTTTGCATCACCCACGAAGGCCCTCGACCGCAAGTGTTTTCCACTTGACCAAGTATTGTAACATTTGAGTCCTTCTCGTCCGCTTATAAGCTCGATCAAGAAGAGCTTCGTGGACTATCTCTAGCTGTTCCTTCCTCATTATTTCCGTGAGGGTTGAGTTTCCAAAACCTCCTCCGATCGTGGGTGTGCTGCTTTAGAAGACTCACATGAAAACCTTGTGGATCTTTAAGCTGGGTGGCAAGTCCAAAGATATGCTTGCTCCCCAATACGCTCTCAGTGATTTTGAACGGTCCAGCCCATCCGGGTGCCAACTTCTTTGCAGCTACCAATTTTAAGCTTGGCTTGTTTTACCTTAATCTTAAGCCAAACCGATTCACCCACCGAAGACTCGTGGGGTCCTGTGGCTTATCTGCTACACTCTTTTGACGATCGCAAGACAGCCTAGCAAGTAACCACGTACTTCCTCGACCAAAGATTGCATCTCCAGGAGGAGTTGTTGAGAAACCTCCACTTTCGACACGGGATTGTGCCATGTGTCAGGAGTAAGGCATTGATAACCATAATTTATCATGAAAGGAGACATTCGGGAAGACTCCTGTTTCATACTGTTATAGGCAAACTCTACTAGATAAATATAGTCAGCCCATTGGGATTGCTTACTCCACACATAACTTCGTAGCATATCCTCTATGATACGATTGGTACGCCTGCCCCACCATCCGTCTCGAGGATGATATGCGGTACTCATAGCAAGCTTGGTCTGGATGGTGGTGAAGAAATCCTTCCAGAATGCACTTACAAATTTGGGATCTCTGTCAGATACAATGACCCGTGGCATTCCGTGCAACCTGAAGATCTCCTTTGCAAAAAGCAGAGCAGTATCAAAGGCGGTGTCCGTGGTACGACATGGCAAGAAATGAGCCATTTTCGACAATTTGTCGACCACGACCATTAACGCATCATATCCACGGAGAGTGCGTGGAAGGCCCACAATGAAATCCATTGTTATTACTTCCCACTTAGCGTTGGGCACATCCAAAGGTTGCAATTCTCCTGGAGTCCTTAATTGTTCTGCCTTGGTCTGCTGACATACTTGACACTGCTTGATGTACTTGGCAATGTCCTTCTTCATTGAAGGCCAAAAGTAACTGGAGCGAATCTTAAAGTAGGTTTTCATAAAACCCGCATGTCCAGCTATAGGGCTGTTGTGCGTGTCATGGAGGATTAAGTTACGCACTCCGGAAGTCAGAGGTACACACAACTTGTCCTTGTGATACAACAAATTGCCCTCTTTCTTATATGAACGGAAAGCTTTGCGTTCTTTATCTGTGCGTGCCTCCTTACTCAAACTAGCCCAGATTTCACAGAACTCAGGATCCGTGGCCAAAGTCTGTTCTATCTGTTTGCCAAACTCACTTGTGAGTGTCGAAATTGCATTACAATGAGTCCGGGTTACGAAGGGATGGCGTGATAATGCATCCGCAACCACATTGTGCTTTCCAGGCTTATACATGATCTCAAAATCATATTCTTCAAGAAATTCCATCCATCTCCTCTGACGGAGGTTGAGATTGGGTTGGGTGGTCAAATATCGGAGACTCGATGATCCGTGGTCCAATCGAACCTTCTACCAAGGAGGTAGTGTTCCCATATTCGCAAAGCGCCAACAACAGCTAGCAATTCCTGGTCATGGGTAGGATATCGCTGGTCTGGCCATTCATTTTCTTTGAATCATAAGCAATAACCCTCCCCTCCTGCATTAGAACCCCACCAGTGGGCGCATTTTACCGCATCCGTGGGCCACTAGTTTATCCTTATCGATCGGGCAACGTGAGAACGGGTGCTGAGGTTAAGGCATCTTTAAGCTGCTGGAAACTTCCCTGAACCTTAGTCTTCCAAAGGCTCCATCCAATCCTTCACCTTCTCATGCTTGGTAAGATTTGTAAGAGGGGCTGCAATCCTTGCAAAATCCTTTTACAAATTTTCGTAATATCCTCGCTAACCCCAAGAAACCATGGACTTCGAGACATTTCCTCGAATAGGCCATTCCCTTACAGCCTCTATCTTTGCAGTGGATCTGTAGCAATTCCTCGCTGAAAATAATATGACCCAAGTAATCAACCTTTGGAGTGGCAAACTTGCACTTAGAGAACTTGGCAAAAAGCTGATGACGTCTTAGTTTTTGTAGAGCCAATTTAAGATGTTTCTCATGCTCTTCTAAAGTCTTACTAGATGAGAATGTCGCCAAAGAAAATAACAACAAAGTCATCCAAGTATTGTCGGAAAACATCATTCATCAACCGCATAAACGCTATGGGGCATTAGTTAATCCGAAAGGCATAACGGTAAACTCATAATGCCCATATCTAGTGCTAAAAGCAGATTTATGGATGTCTTCCTTTTAATTTTATCCGATGGTATCCTCGAGCGAAGATCAATCTTTGAGAAATACTTGGCCCCTTGCAACTGATCCATCAGATCATCTGCCCTTGGCAAAGCATAGCGATTTTTGATAGTATGCTTGTTGAGTTGCCGATAATCAATACACATTCTCAAGGAGCCGTCCTTTTTCTTCACAAAAGAATAGGGGCCAAAGGGCTAAAACACTAGGTCTAATAAAACCTAGGTTTAGCAGCTCTTGAAGTTGTTTCTAAGCTCGCCAACTCGAGACTCATACGGCACGGGCCTTGCTGGTAGGCTTAGTACCGGCTCTAAAGCTATCTCACATTCTACCCCTCTAAAAGGAGGAAGCTTCTGGATTTCGTCTGGGAAGAGATCACGAAATTGTCGGATAAGGTTGGCGATCCCCTCCGGTAAGGTGTCAATTACTTGCTTCTGTTTAGGGTTTGACTCAATGGAAGCAAGTCTGATAAGGCAGAGGAGCTTTTGCTTGCTTATAGCTCTATCTAACTGTCGGATGGACATAGACTGCATGATAGGGTTGAATGGTTCACCTTTTATAGTTACGCGGCCCCCATTTGCCGCGTTGAAGGTAACTTCTCTCTTCTCGCAGTCTATGTTGGCTTTTGCAGATGCCAAGAATTCCATCCCAACAATGAGGTCGTATTTGCCAATATATCCATTAGCTCGGGCGCCATAGCAACTCGGTGTGCCCCGCAACCGTGATCTTTAGATTGATGCGACGCACCATGAGTATGTCTAACCTACCATCGGCTAAAGTGACAGCCCTCGGTCGTGACCTTTAAGGTTTCCAGCCAGGACCCGGGCCATTCTCGAGAAGCAAAGTTATGTGTACTCCCCGATCCATAAGAATTACAAAAGGCTTACCGCCTACTTGGCCTATGGTGGAAATGACAAAGAAGGCTGACTTTCAAAGATTGCCAGCTTATAGCTGCAAGGATATGAGACGACCGCGAATGTACTCGAGCCCCCTCGCCGCCAGTAATGTTGACTCAATATCGTCCCAGTCAAGGTCGGCCATGGCCAGCTGGGCAGTCTGGGTAACATATGGGCAATTCTGCATGAAGTGTCCAGGCCTCATACACCTGTAACATGCCTTGTCCCTACAAGCTGTTCTCCTCGCCTCTTTAGGAATGGACTCAAGAGGTTTCAACTTCCTTACCAAAGATTGTTCTCGCTTTATCCGGGCGTAAAAGTTTAACTTTCTTCCCCGGGCGACCGTAAGAGTTCTGCTGAGAGGGCCCCGGACTTGGAGAGCGGGGTTTGTAAGGTGTGGACGGCCGTGGCTGCGAGTAAGGAGCAGGACGCGGATACTGATTCCTTGGTATGTCCTCCTCGAGGCTCAATGCTTTAGCCTCGCTTCAGAATCGATTTCGGTCGATGGCTTTAACCATCCGCTTGATCGATGGTGCCAAACCCTCAATATAGCCCTCCACCGCCTTTTTCTCATTCATACCAGGTACATACAGCCTCAAAGCGCATAAACTCATCCGTAAGCCCAGACGGACATACTTCTCTTCCCCAAACCTCAGAAAAGTCTGATCTGTTGGCATTTATGTGCACGGGCACATAATGCGATTTGAAGGCCTTGGCAAACTTTCTCTCGGGTTGCATCTACTCCTCGCCCGATGTTTGGCTCGCATAGCCCTTCCACCAAATACGGCAGCTCCGTAAGGTTTGTGGTGGCAACCTTTCCTCGTGGTCCTTCTCTCATTATACCATAGGACCCGCCGAACTCCTTCATTTCGCCCAGCCAGATGTGATTCGCATTCAAGCCGCTAGATTTCCCATCAAACCGGGCCAATTTTCTATTCTTCCATATACTAGTTATGGTCAGATCAACTGCCTTGGCGGATTCTTATCTCGGGCGCTTTGCATGGCCACCGATGATGCGATGATTCGTATGACACCGGCGGCAGACTTTGAGGAGGTGGCACTGTCCCTGGAGGAGCTCCGTCGGCGTTTAGAGTGGGACCTCTTTCGCAGGGGTACAGGACTGGTTCGTGGTGGGGACGGCTGCTGTGCAGGTGGACTAGGCGGCAACGGAGGTAACTCCGGTGCATCCTGTTGTACATGCTGTGGTGGATTAGCATGCAAGACGTAGGCCTGCAATTCGCCTAACCGCCTTTTTTCATCAGCATCAATTTTGTTCGGGTGTTAATTGACTTGCATTTGAGGGTGGTCGCCAAGCGGCTTACGCGCGTCTCCGCCTATATTAAAACATAAGATGATATAAGAACATTTACAGCGACAATAAGTGTCATACAAGGACGTTTTTAAGTCGTGTCGAGAACAAAGTGAACACGCAAAAACCCACGGAAAAGTTTTAATTACAAGTGAAGTAACGGTTACATCCAAGAGCTTGATACTGACAGTAATTATGACTTATAGTTATATAATACATACATGGACCTGATACAGGCCATTTTCCTAGTCATAGTGAAGCATAGGAACACACAAAACTGGAAAATGCGGCTTAAGGGTTTGCGTAGGGATACATGACGGCATAGCGCGACACTTCACGCACATAGCCCCGACGAGCTTGTAACGCGCCCCAAGCCCGATAATAACGGGTTGGTAATCCCAACTGGGGCTAATAATCAGAAGGTTGAAGAGCCTTCGCAGTGCGTAGAAGATTTGCCAGAGATGATCATTAGCATCCTCAAAAGCTTGATGTGGGGACATATTCCAATAATCCCAAGTACGGGAAAGAGTCCATTTCAGATCATCGTAAGCACGTTCTCGAAGAAGAGTAACTATTTCCATCCCCTTGTCAGGATCATAAGGTTGTTCCGGCATCCTAAGCTCCGCTATCACATCGTCAACTTCTCGTTCAGGATACTCGTTGTATCGTTCCCCATAGTCCTGTTGAGGAGGTCCCTGTTCATCTCTCCTTATCTCGGATGTTATCCTATCTTCGTACTCCGCCAGCGTTTCTTCTGCAAAAGGGCGGAATGAGTATATAATACTAACATTTCCAGGAGGCTTAATAACTTGTCATGGAAGAGGCTTATTAACAAAAAAATTGTATTGTCATTATATATTGGTCTGATACAATAAAGAGAAATCACATCACGAGTAATAACCATTTTTTTTTTTTTAAAACAACAGTGATTTCAAAGGCAAAATTCATAACACAATAATTTAGGAGCTGAATCCCTCATCTTCATCCATTGGCTGAGGAGGTGGACGATAACGCATCAAAGTGGCGCTGGGACTAGCAGAGAGGGCGGCTCGAGCTGCGGCCTCAGGTGGTAAGCAAGTAGCCAAAGGCGCTGCCACAAGGAGGCGCATGTTAGCGCAGCCCGCCACGTCTCCCAATGCTGCTATAGCCAAATCTCTACGGACCAGAGTAATAGTGGTGACGTGATAATCAATCTTCTTATGGCCCGCTGAAGTAGCTATGGCTCGGAGCGCCCACCAAGAAGCTTCAGAAGATGGCCCTAAATTCTTGGAAAAGAACAGCACCTCTCCTTGGCGGAAAGCTGAGAGAAAGAATCGGGCCACATGGTTGCCCATGGCCCTAACTTGAGGGTCGGTGGAGGTCTCAGCTTCCTTCTCCAAGTCGAGGGGGAACTTCTCTTCTTCTTGTTCTTCTCTTTCATCCCTAAGGCTGACCTTGGTGTCCCAAAGGTCTTCCTCGTCTTGATCCCCCTCGCCCATAGTGATTTGCAGAGGTGGATCCCGAAGGAGAGACCGTGTCGGTGCCGCAAATTGCTCTTCCGGAGGCTGGGGGGTTTCAGCTAGCAAGTACTGGCGAAGCGACAGAAGAGTCTCAACGGGCTCTTGTTCCTCGGGCCGATATGCCAATAGACTCTCTACCTGTGTAGGTTGCACCACTGGAGTAGTGAAGTCGATGAAATCATCTTGGCAATATTCTGCAAGATCATAGAGAACCTCTACTTTCCTGCGGCGGACCCCAGTAAGAACATGGTACGCCCACATAATATCGTCAAGGATCAAGTACTCTTGATCATTCAGGAGTACTGTAGGGAGAAGGTTTAACCCTTCAAGTTTTAGGGCCTGCTGCCGGCTGGCAGGAGCTTCTGTAGCAAGTTCCTTCCATCTCACAAAATCCCGCTCATCGACGACTTCGTCATCTTCTGGGTCAGGCGGTAGAGGTGTGGAAGAACGCTCAGCAGGGATCTTCTCATCCTCTATGTACTGGTCCATAATGATGGCCAGTGCAAATCGGGCCTCAAAACAGGTCTCCCGATCTATTGTGGCAATAGGGAGGTCATTCCCTCGCCGTCTGATGCCCTTGATGACGTTACGGGCATGATCATCCCCCCCTAACATCTGGTGTAAGGTGTGGAAATCGAGGTAAAGCTGATCATCGTCATCATTACCAACGCATGCAGGCACAATCTCCTCTCCGTAGAACTGAAGGAAGGCAGAATAATCTGGGTGGGCCTGCATGTTGGAGATAAGATCTACCTGCTGAAGCAGGTAGGGGTGAAGAAGATCAAAGGGAACCGCAGGGTCCCAATGCTCTCCGTCCACATACCACTGCTGTAGGGTTGGGCGAGCCATGAAGAGTGAAGGCGCAAAGGAGGAGGAAGGAGGCGCTGGAACAAGAAGGAAAAATGAAACCCTAATGGCCAAAAAGGGGTTTTATACTTTTTGGCACGTTTCCCAAAAATCATTATTAAAATTATTATTTGTTTAATAATTTTTTTTATATTTCCCAAAGAAAATGTTTTTTTTTTTTTCTCTATTCACAACCCCAAAAATGGGACTAGTACATGGATAAGTTACAAAATTTTACAACAGAAAAAAAAAACGGTTGTGTCATCATCTAAATTCCCCTCGGATCCTTCGTGCCAGCTGAAGGTCCTTGGGCATAATAGTGACCCGCTTCGCATGTATGGCGCACAAGTTGGCGTCACTCAAAAGCTCAATGAGATATGCCTCGGCAGCTTCCTGTAAGGCAAGGATCGCAAAAGCTTGAAACCGCAAGTCGGTCTTGAATTCTTGAGCGATCTCCCTCACAAGTCGCTGGAAAGGAAGCCGGCGGATCAATGGCTCGGTAGTCTTCTGATACTTGCGTATCTCCCGAAGAGCTACCGTGCCAGGTCGGAACCTGTGGGGCTTCCGTGGCTTAAGGGTCGCCTTGAGCGACGGAATGGATTTACCTCCTGTCGAAGGATGCTTTGTGCGCTCTACGATCAACTCCCTTCTCTGAGCCGATGTCTTCTTGGCGATCGCAGCATCCTGTTGCAGTCGGGTCTTGTAGTGCACCCCACCCTTAACCGGTCTAGATTTGGTCCTTTTTAGTCTCCGGTTACCCGGCCCGGTCGGCTGCTGTGGGTTGACCCCTTGGTTCACATCAACAGGGTTTGTCTGGGATTCAACGGTCTGAGCCGCACCTAGGTCCTGCTGTCTATCATTAACATTCTGCCGCTGCTCCTCTTGCTGATGGCTTAGCTGCTCCTCCTGCTCGTGCTCACTTTGCTGGCCATGGGAGTCTTCGCCTTCCTTTTGGAGCCGCTCTCGTTCTTCAGCCCTGGCCTCTCTCTCCAAACGCACTTGAGTACGCCGGGCAAGCTCAGTATGATACCGGTCCGGCCATGCCCGCATATCTTCTTGGACGGATTCCAGATGGCACTGTTGGAACCGGGGCGGAACATTTTCAAAAATGAAACTGTTGAGGCTTTCATTCCAAGAAAAGGTGGGAAGGTTAAAGTATCCCTGGTAGGTAAGTATACGACCCCTCCCCAAATAGTAAAAACGATCCATCCTCGTGTCCTGTGGAGCTACCGCTATTTGGTTCAAGTCTTCTAGTCGGGCCAAATGCATGATCCTCCGAGCTTCGCTCCGACTAAGCTCCACAGGGTCTTCATCGGTCCTCGGCGAAGGATAAAACTTAACCACAGCCCATGCACGGTCCGGGTTGCTCCACGAGAGTGTGTAGTCCTCGCCTTCATTCAACTTGAGGAGGAAGCGCCGCTGAAGTGGAAGATAGGGTAGGGGACTCGCCGCCCCGGACAAAGTGCTTGACAAAAGGTTAAGAATGGTATCTATTATTGGGTCCTCGCCCCCTAGATGCTCGACCAAGGCAGCAAACAACCGATATAATGCTCAGCTTCTTCAGATCTACGGGGCCAGCTTTGAAGCGCCAAGATGTCGCACTTGGTAGGGGACAACAAAGGAGAAAGGAGAAAGGAGGCGCTCAAGCAAGGCGGACGGGCGCCAGGGGTAATCGAGGGCACCAGGTGTAGGGCAGGTGCAAGGAAGACGCCGAGGTCGGCTATGGCGAGGTGGAGCTTAGGTCCGGGCGGCTATGGCGGAAAAAAGGCGCCAAGAGAAACACACACTAAAAAGACACTTCAAAAATTCAAATTTTAACTTTTGACTTTTTAATAAAAATTTAAAAATATATTTTTTTTTAAAAAAATTTTTCAAACAGGCGCAGATAAAATACGCCACAATCGACCGGGCGCCGACGACGTTTATATCGCTGTTTTATTTTTCAAAAAGAAACACCCTGATACCTCAGCGCCTTTTTGTGTTTTCGGGCGCCTGTTGTCCGCTTTTGCCTCTGAGACGTGCCCCTAGGGTATTTGAGAGGTGCCCGATCCATTGGAGCCGCTTTTGCCTTCATCCGAAGCTACCTACAAAAAGTTATGGCTCCTCGAAACTTGGGTCCTCCAGCGCCTAGACTTCCTTAGAATTTACAAACCGCATACCTTAACCTAGCACTAAATCAAACATGAAAGACTTAAACAATCACTCTTGCTTAATTCTCTCCTAACTACCGAACTAGCGAAGTTAGGGTTTGTCAGTGCTATGATTTCGAAAGCAACCAAATCACGGCTCGATACCACCGCGGACGCCTCGAACATATATACGCCCTCGGCAGATATACATACGGGGATTTTTCCTCCCATGGCTTACCTACTCGCCATGAGCAGGGCTCTCCGCCTATTTCGGCCATCTATAATATGATGCCCGAAAGAAGGGCACGGGGGTCATTCGCCCACGCCAATGGGGCTCCTACGCCGCAAGGAAGCGGAATACAAGGGTTAGCACACAAAGATAAATCGTGATATAAATAACCACCACGAAGGGTGGCACATCCATCCAAATACCCACGCAAAGAGTATGCATCTAAACCTAAGAAAACACCCCAAACCCATGGTTCTACCCCGTTCGACATCCAATGAGGATCGACCGACGGCTAGGCCTCAAGAGATCAGCCAATCCGAATCTTGACTTGGCATTGGCTGGCATAGAACATTGGCTAGGGTTGTCCACTCCATCCGCCTCCCCGCACACTTTGCAGATGGGTCAATTCACGCCATGGCGCCGCTATAGCCTTCCCGAGACGCAGGCTCGAGGCATCACCCTACCGAGCCTACCCAGGGTTCATGAAGTCCCGGTCCCGATGAGGCAGGTCGTGAAGCGCCCCTTCCGTAATCACAAAGGGTTCCATGGGCGAAGCTAGAGAATACGTGCCGCATCACCCCCCGCATCCGCATCTTCGACTTACTCGCCTCTAAATCTACTCAAAGTGCAGCAGTGCCCCATATGGGTCACACCTTCCCACCCGTGGAGTGTCAGACCCATACCCGCCCCTCACGCGGACCGCCATCGGCCTAGCTCACTATAGGAGTCCCAGGAGCCTTTTATGTTCGTGTAGGACCCCGCCAACCACTTCACCACTGTGTTCCTTATCTGGTGCTAAGCCAGTCCATAGCATCTATGACCCGGTGGGCTCTTATGCACAGGCCGCATCTAACGGGATAATACAGGGCTCTATCTAGGAGCATGCTACAATAGATAGCCTCTGAGGTCTCTACCCTCCCTTAATCCCCCATTTCCAGAGTAACACTAGGCTAACAACCACCAATCCATCCATTACAAGCAGAACCAGAATCGAAATATATAGAGAACTTACCTTTACAAACAAGGGTTAGTTCCTACGAGTAACACAGAGAGAATAGACCAACAACCCAAACAGGTGCCCAACAGGGGCGCTATCCTAGAATTCACAACTACTCTAGCCACCCACCTGTGTTTCGGCTCGACCCATTGTCATTGGGGATCTCCATCTTCTTGATCTTGGTGTTCAACTTGTGTGGGAAGGGTGGCGTCCAATTGCTCAAGGTGGCGCTCAGCTCTGGTCACAGTGGTGAGTTGTGGCTGATATGGGGGTGGTGATCCACCCTATTGACCCCAATTAGCATTATCATGCTAACCAATCGAGGGTGGCCACGTGGCGCCTTCCCAAACCATAATTAGCTTAATTATGGTTTTTAAATATTAGTTCCTTAATTTTAGGTTATTATTGTCAATAATTAAATTAGCATAGCTAATTTAATCCCTTTTACGTGAACCACCTAGGTTCCCATACCCCATGTGGCGTATGTATCCTTGGTGACGTGTCAACATATTTATACCGTATAAATACTTGGAACGTCACATTGCCGACGTGGTAACCATCTCTCCTTGTTGTAAAAGGCCCGTGCCGATGTGGCAGGCCGCCCCTTATCAGCCGTGGCGCAAGAGGTGGCCGCCAACTCGGGCTTGAGGCGGCAACCGCGGGTTCGGGCGCGCGCCCACCGCAAACGATATCCGGGCGGGGCAAATGCGGGATATGGCATGGAAGCCATATCCTAATGTCCTCCAAGACGGTGGTGATGTGGCAGGCCTCCCGTGATCAGCCACAATGCGAGAAGGTGCGTAAAAGGCCGCCGATCTACCAAGTGTCGCCTCAGGCGGGTCCGCTTTGGCCGATGCGGGGTTCGGGCGCTGCGAAAGGGCGGTTATTATGGCGGGTAACCATCTTCCCATGTCTTGGAAGACTCATGCTGATGTGTCAGGCCGCCTGTAATCGACGCGGGCGCGAAGAGGAGGCCGCCAACTCGGGCTTGAGGCGGCAACGGTGGCTACGGGCGGTCATGCACCCGTAGACGCGATCTTGCGCTGGCAAATGCGGGATATGACAAGGAAACCATATCGAATGTCTCCAAGATCCGTAGTGATGTGGCAGGCCGCCTGGCCCATCAGCCGTGAGCGCGAAAAAGACGCCGAAAGGCCGCCGCCGATCTACCAAGTGCCGCCCGCGGCGCCCTTGCGTGGGCCGGCGCGGGTCGGACGCTGCGAAAGGGGGCGCGGTCGCCGACGCTGTAAATCCATCTCCCCATGTCATCCAACACCCGCGGCATAATGTGGTAGGCGCCCCGCTCTCGACTTGGCACGGGGAGAGGCTCGCCAACTCGGGCTTGGGGCGCACAAAGGTGGCTCCGGGCGTCATAGCGCCATGAACGAGGACCGTGGGGGCAAATGCGAGGAGACCACATGGAAACCGGTCGGCACGCGACCAAAGACTGCGGCAAAACATAAATCAGGCCACCCGCCATTGGCCGGGTACAGAGGAGGCGCCGAGGCGGGATTGGTGCGGCAAACCGCGACTCGGGCCCAAGGAGGACAATCCAAAACGACCAGCCAAAGAGAATGCAACCGGGATGCCACCAACTTGGGCGGGGAGCCAACTAACCGAGATGGAAGCCGCCAAGTCAGTGGGGGAGCTAATAACAACGGCGATCCCAGTGACACCACCGAGTCCAAGTCCATGGCAGGCAACCACCACCAAGTCCGTGTGGAGGCAACGACGGCGAGCCAAACACACGCACTTGGGTGGGGGGGGATCCACCACACCACCAGTTCGGGGGGTAGCCATGTCA
The DNA here is from genome assembly GCA_021234155.1 of Isoetes taiwanensis. Classification (NCBI taxonomy): domain Eukaryota; kingdom Viridiplantae; phylum Streptophyta; class Lycopodiopsida; order Isoetales; family Isoetaceae; genus Isoetes; species Isoetes taiwanensis. The sequence continues at coordinate 32,327 of JAJEKV010000056.1, forward strand.
TAGAGCCAAGCACACGACACCACCCAGGCCGGTTGGGTAGCCGACTAGCGGAGCCAAAGGTCACCAAGTCGGTTGAGAGACCAAGGAGGACGATCCAAGTTGGGTGGGCAGCCAACCAACCGAACCAAACACCACCGAGTCGGGTGGGCACACCACACCACCCACCGGGTTGGGTAGCCGACTATCGAGCCAAACACCACCGAGTCGGGTGGGCACACCACCACCCACCCGAGGGTAGCCGAAACAAACACCACCAAGTCGGGTTGAGAGACCAAGGAGGACGATCCAAGTCGGGTGGGCAGCCAACTAACCAACCAAACACCACCGAAGTCGGGTGGGCAGCCAAACACCACCGAAGTCGGGTGGGCAGCCAACCACCACCAAGTCAAATGGGGAGCCAAACTAACCGACAGAGCCACCAAGTCGAGTGGGCAGCCAACTAGCCGAACCAAACACCACCGAAGCCGGGTGGGCAGCCAACCACCACCAAGTCGAAAGTGGGGAGCCAAACACCACCAACTCGGTGGGTAGAACTGATCGATCCGACCACACGACACGACCAAGTCGGGTGGGCAGCCAACTAACCGAACCAAACACCACCCACTCGAGTGGGCAGCCAACCACCCAGCCAAACACCACCAAGTCGTGGTGGGTAGCCAAGCTGATCGATTAGACCACACGACACCCACCAAAGTCGGGTGAGGAGACAACAACGGCGATCCAAGTCCTCGCCAAGTCGGATGGGTAGCCGACATAGCCATCAAGTCGAGTGGGCAGCCAGTCGGGTGGGCAGCCAACCACCACCAAGTCGTGGGGGGGGCCAAACACCACCAAGTCGGTTGGGTAGCCAAACTAACCGACAGAGCCACCAAGTCGGGTGGGCAGCCAACTAACCGAACCAAACACCACCGAGTCGAGTGGGGAGCCAAACACAACCAAGTCGGGTGGGAAGCCAACAACGGCGGGCCAAAGACCCACCACCAAGTAGGATGGGTAGCCAAACACCACCAAGTCGTGCCAACCAACCACCACCAAGTCGGAGCAGCCAACCACCACCAAGGAGCAGCCAACCACCACCAAGTCGCGGGAGCAGCCAACCACCACCAAGTCGTGGTGGGGAGCCAAACACCACCAAGTCGGTTGGGTAGCCAAACTAACCGACAGAGCCACCAAGTCGGGTGGGCAAACTAACCGAACCAAACACCACCGAGTCGGGTGGGCAGCCAACTAACCAAACCAAACACCACCGAAGTCGGGTGGGCAGCCAAACTAACCAACCAAACACCACCGAAGTCGGGTGGGCAGCCAAACAAACACCACCAAAGTCGGGTGGGCAAAACCAAAGTCGGGTGGGAAGCCAACGACGGCTGGCCAAAGACCACCAAGTCGGATGGGTAGCCAACCACCACCGAAGTCGTGGGGGAGCCAACCACCACCAAGTCGTGGGGGGAGCCAAACACCACCAAATCGGTTGGGTAGCCAAACTAACCGACAGAGCCACCAAGTCGGGGGGCAGCCAACTAACCAACCAAACACCACCGAAGCCGGGTGGGGGGCCAAACACAACCAAGTCGGGTGGGAAGCCAACGACGGCTTGGCCAAAGACCACCAAAGTCGGATGGGTAGCCAACCACCACCGAAGTCGCGGGGGGAGCCAACCACCACCAAGTCGCGGGGGGGAGCCAAACACCACCAAGTCGGTTGGGTAGCCAAACCAACCGACCGACAGAGCCACCAAGTCGGGTGGGCAGCCAACCAACCGAACCAAAGACCACCGAGTCGGGCCGGCAGCCAACCACCACCACCACCACCGGGTGGGGGGAGCCAAACACCACCAAGTCGGGTGGGTAGCCAAACAGATCGATCTGACCACACTGACACGACCAAGTCGGGTGGGCAGCCAACTAACCGAACCGGGGGCAACACCACCACCGAGCCAAACACCACCAAATCGGGTGGGCCAAGCCAACACCACCAAGTCGGGTCGGTAGCCAAACTGATCGATCCGACCAGACGACACGACCAAGTCAGGTGGGGAGACAACAACGGGCGAGACAAACGGTCCTCGCCAAGTCGGATGGGTAGCCGACAGAGCCATCAAGTCGGGTGGGCAGCCAACTAACCAACCAAACACCACCGAAGTCCGGTGGGCAGCCAAACGCCACCGAAGCCGGGTGGGGAGCCAACCGCCACCGAAGCCGACAACGGCGAAAGCAACTAACCGAGCCACAAACGCCACTAAGCCGGGTGGGCCGCCAACCAACGGAGCCAACCACACGACACCACCAACTCCGGCATGGGAGCCAAGTAACCAAACCAAACACCACCAAGCCGGGGGGCCCAACCAACGAGCCAACCAAACGACACCACCAAGTCCGCATGGTGGCCAATTAACCAAACCCAACACCACCAAGTCCGGTTAATCCCCCCAATCTTGGAAGAAGGAACCCTAAGTGCCAACACCACCTTGCAACCCTCCCTAGGACTTGGGAGAAAAAAACCCTAAGTGACCAAGTGACCAAGTGAGAGTAACCCTCCCCACGCAAGCTCTGGGTGGAGGAAAAAAAATGACCAAGTGTTGGGTTCCTCCACTTGATCGGCCATGCTTGGAGGAAGTGTTGGCTTGCAACCCTCCCTAGCACTTGGAGAAATAAATGACCAAGTGCCATGACGT
>JAJEKV010000056.1:37500-50000 GCA_021234155.1 Isoetes taiwanensis
TCGATTAGTCTTTCGCCTATACCCAAGTCCGACGAACGATTTGCACGCCAAGATCGCTACGAGCCTCCACCAGAGTTTCCTCCTTCGCTTCCGCCGCATATAGTTCACCATCTTTCGGGTCCCAACAGCATGCTCACACTCAAACCTTTCACGAAGATCATGGTCGGCGCGATGGTGCACCCGGCAACAGGCTCCCACGCATCGGGCTTTCTTTCGCCAAGACGGGTTTTGAACCCACCAACTCGCACGCATGTTAGACTCCTTGGTCCGTTTTCAAGACGGGTCGAATGGAAAGCCCCACAAGCCAACGCCCGAGCGCATTGTGCATGCTAGCTCGCCAATGTGGCGCGGCGCCCTAAGCCTAAGCCCCGCCACGCATCGCCGGGTCACATGGTCCCTCTTTATCCCGCAGAGACGGAGCTAACGCTGGCCGGCACCCCGAAGTTGACCGGGCAGACCAGCCGAGGCCGCTCAAGACCCAACCGAGCGCACTCAAAGAACCTCCATTCGCTTCCTCCCAGCAAGAATTTCAAGCACTTTTTAACTCTTTTTCAAAGTCCTTTTCACCTTTCCTCAAGGGTACTTGTTCGCCATCTGGCTCTTTTGCCAATATTTAGCCTTGATGGAATTTACCACCCACTTAAGGCTGCATTCCCAAACAGCCCGACTCGCGGAGAGCCGGGGAGCAACAGGGTCCGGGCCCCGACGGGGTCTCACCCTCTCAAAGGCCCACTTCCAGGGAACTCGACCCGTCCGGCCGCAGAGGACGCTTCTACAGACTACTACAATTCGAACGCAAAACGCCACGATTCTCAATCTGGCACCTTCCAGCCGCCACACTACCACTACTAGGGAAATCCCCGTTGTTTCTTTTCCTCCGCTTTAATGATATGCTTAAACTCAGCGGGTAGCCTTGCCTGATCCGAGGTCTCTTGGGTAGTGGCCACACAAGGGAACCAGCCGACACCTTAGCGACGAAAGCAACATGTTGGCAGGTGGGGGGCACCGCCAGGACCAGCCGCAGCCGAAGAAAACGATAACCCGAACCAACCCCGCCACCACGCCGACGCGATTTAGAGAGAGTGCGCCCTCCCTATGCACTCCAGCCGACCACGCGCGCTTGCCATGGACGGCCAATTTGCGCTTCGCGATTCAGTGCGAAGCGAGAGGGACGATTAGACGCCAGCCCACATGCCCCTGACAAGCCCCGGGCGCAAGTTGCGCTCAAAGATTCAATGATTCACGGAGTTCTGCAATTCACATCACGATCGCATTTCGCCAAGCTTTTCATCGTGGGCAAGAGCCAAGATATCCGCTGCCGAGAGTGGTACTATCCATCATTTCGCTTATCCGGCGGGCGGCCGGAAGACCCCCCCAATCCGTAGTCGCCACCATCCAAGACACATAAGGTTCCCCAAACGCAATGTAAATGGCACCCGAGCCCCGAGAGGCACGGGAGGAGGGGGGAACACTTGCCCAATCCACGCCAAGCACCGAAGGCGGGGACGGCACCGCAAGGAGCCCCCCCCGACGCCACCCCCCTGGTGCCTCGCAAGGTAACCGAAGTTTAGGGGAGCTATGGCGCGAAAGCAGCCACACCTCCGTGTGTGGGCCCCTCGTGGGGAAGGAAACGGTTCAACGGTTTGCACGGACGCAGTGTCAATGATCCTTCCGCAGTTCACCTACGGAAACCTTTGTTACGACTTCTCCTTCCTCTAAATGATAAGGTTCAATGAACTTCACCGCCACCGCAGCCAAACCGCAAGCCGCCGAGGCAATCCAACACTTCACCGACCATTCAATCGGTAGGAGCGACGGGCGGTGTGTACAAAGGGCGGGACGTAGTCAACGCGAAATGATGACTCGCGCTACTACTAGGAATTCCTCGCTGAAGATCAATAATTGCAATGATCTATCCCCATCACGATGAAATTTCAAAAGATTGCCCGAGCCTATCGCCCGGGCATGCACTCGCTGAATTCATCGCAGCGCGCGCGCCCCGTAACATCTAAGGGCATCACAGCACTGTTATTGCCTCAAACTTCCATCCGCTAGACGCCAATAGTCCCTCTAAGAAGCTGGCCGCAAAAAGAAGACCTTCGCGAGAAGTTAGTTAGCAGCCGAGGTCTCGCTCGCTATCGGAATTAACCGCATAAATCACTCCACCAACTAAGAACGCCATGCACCACCACCCATAGAATCAAGAAAGAGCTCTCAATCTGGCCAATCCTTACTATGTCCGACCTGGTAAGTTTCCCCGTTTGAGTCAAATTAAGCCGCAGTGCTCCACTCCCCGGTGGTGCCCTTCCGCACCCTTTAAGTTCAGCCTTTTTTACCACCATACTCCCCCCGAACCCAAAAACTTTGATTTCTTTTTGATGAGGTGCCGGGCGAGTCATCGGCAACATCCGCCGATCCCTAGTCGGCATCGCTTATGGTTGAGACTAGACGGATCCGATCGCCTTCGAGCCCCCAACTTTCGCTCTTGATTAATGAAAACATCCTTGGCAAATGCTTTCGCAGTAGTTCGCCTTTCATAAATCCAAGAATTTCACCTCCGACAATGAAATACTTAATGCCCCCAACCGTCCCTATTAATCATTACTCCGTCCCGGCGACCAACGGAAAAGGACCGGGTCCTATCACGCTATTCCATGCTAACATATTCGTGAGCATAGGCCTGCTTTGAGCACTCTAATTTTTTCAAAGTAATAGCCGCCTCTCTAAGGCCCCAGCCAATTAAGGCCGTGACAACGCCGCCAACTAACTAGAAGGGTGAAATGCCCAAAGCACACCCCCCGAGGGGCGGACCGCATCCCACCCCCGAGATCCAACTACGAAGCTTTTTAACCCAACAACAACTTAAATATACGCTTAAATATTGAGCTGGAATTACCGCGGCCGCCGGCACCGTGACTTGCCCTCCAATGGATCCTCGCTAAGGGATTTAGATTGTACTCATTCCACCACCGCACTTGTAGAAGCCCAAGATTGTTATTTATTGTCACTACCTCCCCGTGACGGATTGGGTAATTTGCGCTACCGCCGCCTTCCTTGGATGTGGTAGCCGCCTCTCGTGCCCCTCCGAATCGAACCCTAATTCCCCGCCACCCGCCACCACCATGGTAGGCCACTATCCTACCATCGAAAAGTTGATAGGGCAGAAATTTGAATGAAATATCGCCGGGCGCTTAAGGCCGCGGCGATTCGACTAGTTATCATGAGTCATCATGCAGAGAGCGCAAGCCCGCATCGCCTTTTATCTCGATAAATGCATCCCTTCCATGGGTCGGACTTGGTGCACGATAGCTCTAGAATTACTACGGTTATCCGAGTAGTAAGATACCATCAAATAAACTATAATCGATTTAATGAGCCATTCGCAGCTTTCACAAAGACAAGGTAGCTTATACTTACACATGCATGGCTTAATCTTTGAGACAAGCATATGACTACCGGCAGGATCAACCAGGTAGCTTCCATAAAGGGACAGCCATCCACCCACACCGGGTGGAGGGGCACAACGAGAGGGAACGATCAGATCGACTCCGCCGCTCCCAAAGGGGCCGAAAAAAGCAAGACGATGGAGGCATGGTGGTCGCCTGCACCAACACTTGAAGTGGGAGGTCGGCCGCCAACCAACAAGCAAAGAAAGAAAGACAGAGAGAAGGACATGCACCGCACCAACCGAAAGTGTCCAAGAATGGAACCGAACCGCCCACCAAACGAAACGCCGGAGGCCGTGGAACACACATGATGAGGACTAGGTCGAGTCGAACATTGAACGCCTCGAACTTGTTGTGTGCATCCGAACTCCAAAGATGGTAGGTGGAAGAGGTTCCGCCGCCGCCCCCACAAAAAAAGAGGGTAAAAGCACATCTCCAACCATCCAAGGCCTATGCATTGGCGGGCGAGAGCAGGGCCACCAACCACAACGAGCCCGCAATCCGTAACGAGGCCACAACCGCCATGAACGAACGCCAAACGGGACCCAATGGGGCAACGGAAACAAGAGCAAGGCACCACCACAAAGACAACCCAACCGACGACGGGTCCGAGAGGGAGGGGGCACGATGGAGCCAAGCCCAAAACCAACATCACATTCCCAACAGGCCTTTGGCAACCTTCCCACCAACCCGCTTCCGGGAGGCAGGTCGGACACCGAGGCCGAATTTCCAACATTGAGGAACCAACACGCCAAAGCCAACCAAAGGCGACGGAAACAACGGAGGGCACCAAGCCGGTGGGCACACAAAAACCCGAGGAACCGAATCCTTTGAACACGGGCGAAAGCGACGCGAAGTCGGGACCCGCATTGTAGCACGCAACAACAAGGTGAAATGCACTTCCCAACTTCCAACTCAATCTGAACACGCACAAATCCCATTAAGCCAAGCCATCCGGTCCAATAACGGGCCCGACACGATTAGCCAAAACGACCAAGGGCAAGCAACCCATTCCAGCTCCAGCCCGCCTTACATGCTTGGGAAGGAAAGCCACCAACCGGCTAGACCAACCCAACAAGCAACCGGCCCCGAGTAGCCGCCGAAGTCGAAAGCAAGAGTGTTGGCCATGTTCACGGCTAAAAGTCTTGGTCGACGCCAAGGCCCCGCCGAGCCAAAACGAATGCCAAGGACCAACACCACCCGACAAGGACCACCCACCTTGCCCAAAACCGCTTTCAGAGTTCACCATGTCTCCTCCGACTCGCGGAACGACTCCATGGCCAAGACAAGGGGAAGCCGAGCAACCCGGGTTGGGAAGCAAAACCACCAATTAGTGCAAATCGTGATCACCGAGCCCGCCATCGGTAACCAGCCGCACCAGCCCTCAGCTAAGATCATCGCCGGGCGATGGCGATCCCAGCCAAAAAGCCTTGAACCAACCGAAACCGGCTACCAGCCATTTAGTTCAAACCAACAACCAGCCCAACCAGCTATATTAAGCCGCCGCCGATGCCGCCGCCGCACCAGCTATCCGCCTGGCTAACCGACAAGCCACCACCAAACGCCAACAGCCACACGACGCACACACCACCAACCAACCAACAATGCGAGCCAACAGACCCGAAAGCCAACCAACCGCCAACCCGGGCGGAAGGAGCCAACCAGCCGGGCACAACCCAAGGAGGAACTTGAGTCACCACCGAGATGACCAAGCCAAGAAACCAGAGGTGACCAAACCGGTGGAGCCAGCCAAAAACGACCAACGGAACCAACCGGGTCGGGTGGGGAGCCGACTAACCGGAGGGACCGAGGGAAGTAACCGACCAGTCATGACCAACCCAAGTTGGGATCTTAAGTGGGTTTTCTACTAAGTGCCCAGCCGAAACCAACCGGAGGTGACCAAAACCGAGGTGCCTTCACAGGGAACCAACCGACTAGCCGACCAACCAACCAGACCAACCAACGGACCAACCGGTCGGGTGGGTAGTAGGTACTAACCGGAGGGACCGAGGGAAGTAACCGACCAGTCATGACCAACCCAAGTTGGGATCTTAAGTGGGTTTTCTACTAAGTGCCCAGCCGAAACCAACCGGAGGTGACCAAAACCGAGGTGCCTTCACAGGGAACAAACCGACTAGCCGACCAACCAGACCGACCAACGGACCAACCGGTCGGGGGGGGGAGCCGACTAACCGAGGGACCGAGGGAAGTAACCGACCCATGACCAACCCAAGTTGGGATCTTAAGTGGGTTTTCTACTAAGTGCCCAGCCGAAACCAACCGGAGGTGACCAAAACCGAGGTGCCTTCACAGGGAACCAACCGACTAGCCGACCAACCAGACCAACCAACGGAACCAACCGGTCGGTTAGGGAGCCGACTAACCGAGGGACCGAGGGAAGTAACCGACCAGTCATGACCAACCCAAGTTGGGATCTTAAGTGGGTTTTCTACTAAGTGCCCAGCCGAAACCAACCGGAGGTGACCAAAACCGAGGTGCCTTCATTGGGAACCAACCGACTAGCCGACCAACCAAACCGACCAACGGAACCAACCGGGTCGGTTAGGGAGCCGACTAACCGGACCGACCGAGGAAAGGAACCGACCAGTCATGACCAACCCAAGTTGGGATCTTAAGTGGGTTTTCTACTAAGTGCCCAGCCGAAACCAACCGGAGGTGACCAAAACGAGGAGCCTTCACAGGAAACAAACCGACTAGCCGACCAACCAAACCAAACCAACAAACGGAACCAACCAACAAAGCAGCAAGGATCCAAGAGCTGAAAGGGGGCGATTGGCTTGTGCGCTTTGGAGTAGCCAAACGATCCGAGAGTAGTACTAAGGTGCACAAAGGCTAGAGCAACCCCGCGGGTAGCCAAAACCGAAAGTGAGCAAACGCGCCCAAGTCGAATCGCTGTACTAAGTCGCCCAAGACCAAGTGCAAACTGCCCCTTCCACTATCCCCTGTGGTTTGTGAATGCCCCCACACTTTTATGTCAAAAAAAATAGGGGCCCCCCCATATAAAGGAGGCTCGAGCCGCTGAACGACGGCATGGATAGGAAGGGGGCGCCGCAAGGAAGCTTATAGGTGGCAGCCTCCCCGCCAATCGGAGATTCCACGCGGCGCCAAATAGGCGCCTATTGTCAGCACCCCCCCTATCAGCCAGGGCGCCGCCGCCGGGCGGGCGCGACCTCCCCCGCACGCGACGCCCGCCCTTTGCACGGGGGACTGCCGCCGAGATGCGCGGCGCCAAGTCGCCGCCGGGGACGTGGCAGGCCGCCCCCCGACACGCCACGCAGGGCCTCTGCTGACGCTGCCAGGTCCCCCCCTATCAGCCATAGCCCCCCCCGCCAGCCATGGCGGGCGCGACGGGCCTAGAGTCGCCTCGGCGGCCGCCCCGCCGCGAGGCAAACGCTGGACCGGGCGAGGGCAAGCGCGCATTGCTGACGTGGAAACCATCTCGCACGCCATCCAAGACCCGTGATGACGGTCAGGCCCCCGCTATCAGCCAAAACCCCCGCTATCAGCCGAGGCATGCGCGCGACGGGCCTAGAGCCGCCCCGGGCGGCCCGACGCGGGCAAGTGCGAACCCGAAGCGGGCAGGGGCGCATTGCTGACGTGGAAACCATCTCGGCACGCCGTCCAAGATGCGTGCTGACGTGTCAGGCCCCCGTTATCAGCCAAGTACCCCCGGTATCAGCCGAGGCGTGCGCGCCGGGCCTAGAGCCGCCCCGGGGCGTCCGGGCGCTGGCAAGGGCGAACCCGGCGGGCAGGGGCGCATTGCTGACGTGGAAACCATCTCGGCACGCCGTCCAAGGCCCGTGCTGACGTGTCAGTCCCCCGTTATCAGCCAAGTACCCCCGTTATCAGCCGAGGCGTGCGCGACGGGCCTAGAGCCGCCCCGGGCGGTCCGGCGCGGGCAAGGGCGCATTGCTGACGTGGAAACCATCTCGCACGCCGTCCCAAGGCCCGTGCTGACGTGTGTCAGTCCCCGTTATCAGCCAAGTACCCCCGCTATCAGCCGAGGCGCGCGACGGGACGGCTAGAGCCCCGCCCGGGCGGTCCGGGCGGGGGGCAGGGCGCATTGCTGACGGGAAACCATCTCGCACGCTGTCCAAGGCCCGTGGATGACGTGTCAGTCCCCCGTTATCAGCCAAGTACCCCCGCATCAGCCGGCGCGCGCGCGACGCGCTTATAGACGGGCGGTCCGGGCGCTGGCAAGGGCGCATTGCTGACGACGGAAACCAGCTTGGCACGCCGTCCAAGACCCGCGATGACGACGCGGTCAGTCCCCCGCCCGCGATCAGCCAAGTACCCCCGTTATCAGCCAAGTATCAGCCCGAGGCGCGCGCGACGGGTTTTGAGCCGCCGGGCGGTCCGGGCGCGGGGCAAGGGCGCATTGCTGACGGGAAACCATGTCGGCACGCTGTCCAAGACCCGCGGCTGATGTGTCGGGCACCCATTATCATCCGCGGGTACGGGAGGAGGCCGCCAACTTAGGCTTTAGGGCGGCAATGTTTGGCTCCGGGCGGTCATATGCCGCAAAAAGCGAGCCGGGCGAAAAAAAATGCGGGAGCCTAGACAAAACCAGACGAGCAATGTCCTCCAAGGCCGTAGAAGTCATCCGAAAGGCCGCCCTCTATCAGCCTCAAAGACGAAGAAGAGGCAAGAAAGACCGCCGCGATCCACCATGTGCCGCCCGCGCCTTGCTTGGTCGGTGCGGGTCCGGCCGCTCGCGGAATTGGAATTGCGTTGCCGCCACGCCAACCATCTCCCCTTGTCGTAAAAGGTCACCGCTGATGTGGCAGGCCACCATATCGGCCGCGGGCACGAGATGAGACCGCCAAGTCGGGCTTGAGGCGCCAACGATGGCTCTCGCGCGGCATGAGCCACAAACACGGATTCGCTGGCATATGCGGGATATGACATGGAAACCATATCGAATGCCATCCGTAACCCGTAGTGACGGAAGGCCGCCTGCTATCAGCCAGCGGCGCAAGAAGAGAAGCATTAAGGCATTAAAGCGCCGCGATCCACCAAGTAGTGCCGCCCCATGCGCCCCCGCCGAGGTCGATGCGCGGTCCGGGCGCTGCGAAAATGGCGCTGCTGTCGACGTGGGTAACCATCTCCCTTGTTGTAAAAGGCCCGCGTCGGCGGGCAGGCCGCCTTTTATCAGCCGCGGGCGCAAGAGGTGGCCGCCAACTCGGGCTTGAGGCGGCAACCGCGGGGTCCGGGCGGCCGCCCACCGCAAACGATATCCGGGCGGGGCAAATGCGGGATATGGCATGGAAGCCATATCCTAATGTCCTCCAAGACGGTGGTGATGTGGCAGGCCTCCCGTGATCAGCCACAATGCGAAGGTGCGTAAAAGGCCGCCGCGATCTACCAAGTGTCGCCTCGCCTGCGGCGGTCCCGCTTGGCCGATGCGCGGGTTCGCGCGCGAAAGGGCGGGGTTATGGGCGGGTAACCATCTTCCCATGTCTTGAAGACTCATGCTGATGTGTCAGGCCGCCCGTAATCAGACGCGGGCGAAGAGGAGGCCGCCAACTCGGGCTTGAGGCGGCAAAGGTGGCTACGGGCGGTCATGCACCGTAGACGCCGATCTTGCGCTGGCAAATGCGGGATATGACAAGGAAACCATATCGAATGTCTCCAAGATCCGTAGTGATGTGGCAGGCCGCCTGGCCCATCAGCCGTCAGCGCGAAAAAAACGCCGTAAAGGCCGCCGCCGATCTACCAAGTGCCGCCCGCGGCGCCTTGCGCGGGCCGGCGCGGGGCGGACGCTGCGAAAGGGCGGTCGCCGACGCTTGTAACCATCTCCCCATGTCATCCAACACCCGCGGCAATGTGGTAGGCGCCCCGCTCGACTTGGCACGGGGAGAGGCCGCCAACTCGGGCTTGGGGCGACAAAGGTGGCTCCGGGCGGTCATAGCCCATGAACGAGGACCGTGGGGGGGCAAATGCGAGGAGACCACATGGAAACCGGTCGGCACGCGACCAAAGACTGCGGCAAACATAACCAGGCCACCCGCCATTGGCCGGGTACAGAGGAGGCGGCCGAGGCGGATTGGTGCGGCAAACCGTGACTCGGGCCCAAGGAGGACAATCCAAAACGACCAGCCAAAGAGAATGCAACCGGGATGCCACCAACTTGGGCGGGGAGCCAACTAACCGAGATGGAAGCCGCCAAGTCAAGGGGGGGGGCTAATAACAACGGCGATCCCAGACACCACCGAGTCCAAGCATGCAGGGCAACCACCACCAAGTCCGTGTGGAGGCAACGACGGCGAGCCAAACACACGCACCAAGTTGGGTGGGGGGCGATCCACGACACCACCACCAGTTCCGGGTGGGTAGCCATGTCATAGAGCCAAGCACACGACACCACCCACCCGGGGTTGGGTAGCCGACTAGCGGAGCCAAAGGTCACCAAGTCGGTTGAGAGACCAAGGAGGACGATCCAAGTTGGGTGGGCAGCCAACCAACCGAACCAAACACCACCGAGTCGGGTGGGCACACAACCACCCACACGGATGGGTAGCCGACTATCGAGCCAAACACCACCGAAGTCGGGTGGGCACACCCACCACCCGCCGGTTGGGTAGCCGACTATCGGAGCCAAACACCACCAAGTCGGTTGAGAGACCAAGGAGGACGATCCAAGTCGGGTGGGCAGCCAACTAACCGAACCAAACACCACCGAGTCGGGTGGGCAGCCAAACACCACCGAAGTCGGGGGCAGGCAGCCAACCACCACCAAGTCAAATGGGGAGCCAAACTAACCGACAGAGCCACCAAGTCGCGTGGGCAGCCAACTATCCGAACCAAACACCACCGAGTCGGGTGGGCAGCCAACGACCACCAAGTCGAGTGGGGAGCCAAACACCACCAACTCGGGTGGGTAGAACTGATCGATCCGACCACACGACACGACCAAGTCGGGTGGGCAGCCAACTAACCGGCAACCAAACACCACCCACCACCCACCAGCCAACCACCCACCAAACACCACCCACCAAGCCACCAACGGTGGGTAGCCAAGCTGATCGATTAGACCACACGACACGACCAAGTCGGGTGAGGAGACAACAACGGCGATCCAAGTCCTCGCCAAGTCGGATGGGTAGCCGACATAGCCATAAGTCCATCAAGTCGAAAGGGGGCAGCCAGCCGGGTGGGCAGCCAACCACCACCAAGTCGGCAAAACGGGGGGGGGCAAACACCACCAAGTCGGGTTGGGTAGCCAAACTAACCGACAGAGCCACCAAGTCGGGTGGGCAGCCAACTAACCAACCAAACACCACCGAAAGTCGAAAGTGGGGAGCCAAACACAACCAAGTCGGGTGGGAAGCCAACAACGGCCAAACACCACCGGCCAAAAACCACCAAGTTGGATGGGTAGCCAAACACCACCAAGTCGGGTGAGCAGCCAACCACCACCAAGTCGCGGTGAGCAGCCAACCACCACCAAGTCGCGGTGGGGAGCCAAAACCACCACCAAGTCCAAGTCGGTTGGGTAGCCAGCCAAACTAACCGACAGAGCCACCAAGTCGGGTGGGCAGCCAACTAACCGAACCAAACACCACCGAAGTCGGGTGGGCCAACTAACCAACCAAACACCAACGAAGTCAAACCAACCAACCCAAACCAAACACCACCGAAGTCGGTGGGCAGCCAAACACCACCAAAGTCGGGTGGGAAGCCAACGACGGCCAAGGCCAAAGACCACCAAGTCGGATGGGTAGCCAACCACCACCGAAGTCGCCAAGGGGGGGTAGCCAACCACCACCCACCAAAGTCGGGGGGGGGCCAAACACCACCAAATCGGGTTGGGTAGCCAAACTAACCGACAGAGCCACCAAGTCGGGTGGGCAGCCAACTAACCGAACCAAACACCACCGAGTCGGGTGGGCAGCCAAACACAACCAAGTCGGGTGGGAAGCCAACGACGGCTGGCCAAAGACCACCAAGTCGGATGGGTAGCCAACCACCACCGAAGTCGCGGGGGAGCCAACCACCACCCACCACCAAGCGTAGGGGCCCAGTCGCAAGCCCACCAAGTCGGGGGGAGCCAAACACCACCAAGTCGGGTTGGGTAGCCAAACTAACCGACAGAGCCACCAAGTCGGGTGGGCAGCCAACCAACCGAACCAAAGACCACCGAGTCGGGCCGGCAGCCAACCCCCACCACCACCACCCGGGGGGGAGCCAAACACCACCAAGTCGGGTGGGTAGCCAAACAGATCGATCAAAACCACACCGACACCACCAAGTCGGGTGGGCAGCCAACTAACAAGTCGAACCAACACCACCGAAACGGTGGGCCAAGCCAACACCACCAAGTCGGGTCGGTAGCCAAACCGATCGATCCGACCAGACGACACACACAACCAAGTCAAGTCAGGGGGGAGACAACAACGGCGATCCAAAGTCCTCCCAAGTCGGATGGGTAGCCGACAGAGCCATCAAGTCGGGTGGGCAGCCAACAAGTCGGGTGGGCAGCCAACCAAACACCACCGAAGTCCGGTGGGCAGCCAAACGCCACCGAAGAAGCGGGGGGGGGAGCCAACCGCCACCGAAGCCGACAACGGCGAAAGCAACTAACCGAGCCACAAACGCCACTAAGCCGGGTGGGCCGCCAACCAACGGAGCCAACCACACGACACCACCAACTCCGCATGGGAGGAGCCAAGTAACCAAACCAAACACCACCAAGCCGGGTGGGCTGCCAACCAACGAGCCAACCAAACGACACCACCAAGTCCGCATGGTGGCCAATTAACCAAACCCAACACCACCAAGTCCGGTTAATCCCCCCGGTGCACCCTTGAAGAAGGAACCCAAAGTGCCAAAAACTCTGCAACCCTCCCTAGGACTTGGGAGAAAAAATGACCAAGTGAACCCACGAGCAACCCCCCCCTTGGGAGAAAAAATGACCAAGCCACGGGTGGAACCCTCCCCACGCAAAAAAAAAATGACCAAGTGTTGGGTTCCTCCACTTGATCGGCCATGCTTGGAGGAAGTGTTGGCTTGCAACCCTCCCTAGCACTTGGA
>JAJEKV010000056.1:52500-65000 GCA_021234155.1 Isoetes taiwanensis
GGGAACCAGCTACTAGATGGTTCGATTAGTCTTTCGCCTATACCCAAGTCCGACGAACGATTTGCACGCCAAGATCGCTACGAGCCTCCACCGTAGTTTCCTCCGCTTCGCCGCCGCCGCATAGTTCACCATCTTTCGGGTCCCAACAGCATGCTCACACTCAAACCTTTCACGTAAGATCATGGTCGGGCGATGGTGCACCCGGCAACAGGGCTCCCACGCATCGGGCTTTCTTTCGCCAAGACGGGTTTTGAACCCACCAACTCGCACGCATGTTAGACTCCTTGGTCCGTTTTCAAGACGGGTCGAATGGAAAGCCCCACAAGCCAACGCCCGAGCGCATTGTGCATGTGCATGCTAGCTCGCCAATGTGGCGCGGCGCCTCTAAGCCCAAGCCCCGCCACGCATCGCCGGGTCACATGGTCCCTCTTTATCCCGCAGACGGAGCTAACGCTGGCCGGCACTCCGAAGTTGACCGGGCAGACCAGCCGAGGCCGCTCAAGACCCAACCGAGCGCACCAAAGAACCTCCATTCGCATTCGCTCCCCCAGAATTTCAAGCACTTTTAACTCTCTTTTCAAAGTCCTTTTCACCTTTCCCTCAAGGGTACTTGTTCGCCATCGGTCTCTTTGCCAATATTTAGCCTTGATGGAATTTACCACCCACTTAAGGCTGCATTCCCAAACAGCCCGACTCGCGGAGAGCTCCTCGGGGAGCAACAGGGTCCGGCCCGACGGGGTTCTCACCCTCTCAGGCCCACTTCCAGTGGAACTCTCGACCCGTCCGGCCGCAGAGGACGCTTCTACAGACTACACCATTCGCAACGCAAAACGCCACGATTCTCAATCTGGCACCTTCCAGCCGCCGCAAGCTACTAGGGAAATCCCCGCTGGTTTTTTTTTCCTCCGCTTAATGATATGCTTAAACTCAGCGGGTAGCCTTGCCTGATCCGAGGTCTCTTGGGTAGTGGCCACACAAGGGAACCAGCCGACACCTTAGCGACGAGCAACATGTTGGCAGGTGGGGGGGGGCCAGGACCAGCCGCAGCCGAAGAAAACGATAACCCGAACCAACCCCCCCGCCAGTCACGCTGACGATTTAGAGGCGGCGCCCTCCCTATGCACTCCAAATTACCACGCGCGCTTGCCATGGACGGCCAATTTGCGCTTCGCATTCAGTGCGAAGCGAGAGGGACGATTAGACGCCAGCCACACATGCCCCTGACAAGCCCCCGCGCAAGTTGCGCTCAAAGATTCAATGATTCACGGAGTTCTGCAATTCACATCACGTGATCGCATTTTCGCCAAGCTTTTTCATCGTGGGCAAGAGCCAAGATATCCGCTGTCGAGAGTGGTACTATCCATCATTTCGCTTCCCGCGCGGGGCGGCCGGAAGACCCCCCCCATCCGAGTCGCCACCATCCAAGACACATAAGGTTCCCCAAACGCAATGTAAATGGCACCCGAGCCCCCCGAGAGGCACGGGAGGAGGGGAACACTTGCCCAATCCACGCCAAGCACCCGAAAGCGCAGGGGACGGCACCGCAAGGAGCCCCCGCCGACGCCACCCCCCCTGGTGCCTCGCAAGGTAACCGAAGTTTAGGGGAGCTATGGCGCGAAAGCAGCCACACCTCCGTGTGTGGCCCCTCGTGGGGACAAGGAAACGGTTCAACGGTTTGCACGACGCGCAGTCAATGATCCTTCCGCAGTTCACCTACGGAAACCTTTGTTACGACTTCTCCTTCCTCTAAATGATAAGGTTCAATGAACTTCACCTCGCCACCGCAGCCAACCGCAAGCCGCCGAGGCAATCCAACACTTCACCGACCATTCAATCGGTAGGAGCGACGGGCGGTGTGTACAAAGGGCGTGGACGAGTCAACGCGAAATGATGACTCGCTACTAGGAATTCCTCGCTGAAGATCAATAATTGCAATGATCTATCCCCATCACGATGAAATTTCAAAGATTGCCCGAGCCTATCGCCCCCGGGCATGCACTCGCTGAATTCATCGCTGTAGAAGCGCGGCGCCCGTAACATCTAAGGGCATCACAGCACTGCTATTCTCAAACTTCCATCCGCTAGACGCCAATAGTCCCTCTAAGAAGCTGGCCGCAGGAAGACCTTCGCAGAAGCTAGTTAGCAGTGCTGAGGTCTCGCTCGCTATCGGAATTAACCGCATAAATCACTCCACCAACTAAGAACGCCATGCACCACCACCCATAGAATCAAGAAAGAGCTCTCAATCACAATCCTTACTATGTCCGACCTGTAAGTTTCCCCGTTGAGTCAAATTAAGCCGCAGGCTCCACTCCCGGTGGTGCCCTTCCGCAATTCCTTTAAGTTTCAGCCTTTCACCACCATACTCCCCCCGAACCCAAAAACTTTGATTTCTCATGAGGTGCCGGGCGAGTCATCGGCGAACATCCGCCGATCCCTAGTCGGCATCGCTTATGGTTGAGACTAGGACGGGATCGATCGCCTTCGAGCCCCCAACTTTCGCTCTTGATTAATGAAAACATCCTTGGCAAATGCTTTCGCAGTAGTTCGCCTTTCATAAATCCAAGAATTTCACCTCCGACAATGAAATACTTAATGCCCCCAACCGTCCCTATTAATCATTACTCCGTCCCCGGCGACCAACGGAAAAGGACCGGGTCCTATCACGCTATTCCATGCTAACATATTCGTGAGCATAGGCCTGCTTTGAGCACTCTAATTTTTTTTTTCAAAGTAATAGCGCTGCTCGGCCCCCAGCCAATTAAGGCCGTGACAACGCCGCTAACTAGAAGGGTGAAATGCCCAAAGCACACCCCGAGGGGCGGACCGCATCCCACCCCCCGAGATCCAACTACGAAGCTTTTAACCGCAACAACTTAAATATACGCTTATTGAGCTGGAATTACCGCTGCCGCCGGCACCGTGACTTGCCCTCCAATGGATCCTCGCTAAGGGATTTAGATTGTACTCATTCCAATTACCGCACTTGTAGAAGCCCAAGATTGTTATTTATTGTCACTACCTCCCCGTGATCGGATTGGGTAATTTGCGCTACGCCCGCCTTCCTTGGATGTGGTAGCCGCCTCGTGCCCCTCCCTCCGAATCGAACCCTAATTCCCCGCCCCGCCACCACCACCATGGGCCACTATCCTACCATCGAAAGTTGATAGGGCAGAAATTTGAATGAAATATCGCCGGGCGCTTAAGGCCGCGCCGGATTCGACTAGTTATCATGAGTCATCAGTTATCATGAGTCAGCGCAAGCCCGCATCGCCTTTTATCTCGATAAATGCATCCCTTCCATGGGTCGGGACTTGGTGCACGATAGCTCTAGAATTACTACGGTTATCCGAGTAGTAAGATACCATACCAAATAAACTATAATCGATTTAATGAGCCATTCGCAGCTTCACAAAGATAAGGTAGCTTATACTTACACATGCATGGCTTAATCTTTGAGACAAGCATATGACTACCGGCAGGATCAACCAGTAGCTTCCATAAAGGGACAGCCATCCACCCACACCCGGGTGGAGGGGCACAACGAGAGGGAACGAACAAGCATCGACTCCGCCGCTCCCAAAGGGGCCGAAAGCGGCAAGACGATGGAGGCATGGTCGCCTGCACCAACACTTGAAGTGGGAGGTCGGCCGCCAACCAACAAAGAAAGAAAGAAAGACAGAGGAGAGAAGGACATGCACCGCACCAACCGAAAGTGTCCAAGAATGGAACCGAACCGCCACCAAACGACGCCGAGGCCGTGGAACACACATGATGAGGACTAGGTCGAGCCAACATTGAACGCCTCGAACTTGTTGTGTGCATCCGAACTCCAAAGATGGTAGGTGGAAGAGGTTCCGCCGCCGCCCCCCCCACAAAAGAGGGTAAAAGCACATCTCCAACCATCCAAGGCCTATGCATTGGCGGGCGAGCAGGGGGCCACCAACCACAACGAGCCCGCAATCCCGAACGAGGCCACAACCGCCATGAACGAGCCAAACGGGACCCAATGGGGCAACGGAAACAAGAGCAAGGCACCACCACAAAGACAACCCAACCGACGGGTTTGTCCGAGAGGGAGGGCACGATGGAGCCAAGCCCAAAACCAACATCACATTCCCAACAGGCCTTGGCAACCTTCCCACCAACCCGCTTCCGGGAGGCAGGTCGGACACCGAGGCCGAATTTCCAACATTGAGGAACCAACACGCCAAAGCCAACCAAAGGCGCACGGAAACAACGGAGGGCACCAAGCCGGTGTGGCACACAAAAACCCCGGGAACCGAATCCTTTGAACACGGGCGAAAGCACGACGCGAAGTCGTGGACCCGCATTGTAGCACGCAAACAACAAGGTGAAATGCACTTCCCAACTTCCAACTCAATCTGAACACGCACAAATCCCATTAAGCCAAGGCGGGTCCGGAATAACGGGCCCGGCACGATTAGCCAAAACGACCAAGGGCAAGCAACCCATTCCAGCTCCAGCCCGCCTTACATGCTTGGGAAGGAAAGCCACCAACCGGCTAGACCAACCCAACAAGCAACCGCCCCCGAGTAGCCGCCGAAGTCGAAAGCAAGAGTGTTGGCCATGTTCACGGCTAAAAGTCTTGGTCGACGCCAAGGCCCCGCCGAGCCAAAACGAATGCCAAGGACCAACACCACCCGACAAGGACCACCCACCTTGCCCAAAACCGCTTTCAGAGTTCACCATGTCTCCTCCGACCGCGGAACGACTCCATGGCCAAGACAAGGGGGGAAGCCGAGCAACCCGGGTGGGGAAGCAAAACCACCAATTAGTGCAAATCGTGATCACCGAGCCCGCCACCGGTAACCAGCCGCACCAGCCCTCGCCTAAGATCATCGCCGGGCGATGGCGATCCCAGCTCAAAAAAGCCTTGAACCAACCGAGCGGGCTACCAGCCATTTAGTTCAAACCAACAACCAGCCCAACCAGCTAAGGCTAAGCCGCCCGATGCCGCCGCCGCACCAGCTATCCGCCTGGCTAACCGACAAGCCACCAGCCAAACGCTCCTCACACGACGCACACACCACCAACCAACCAACAATGCGAGCCAACAGACCCGAGCCAACCAACCGCGTCCGGAAGGAAGGAGCAAACAGCCGGGCACAACCCAAGGAGGAACTTGAGTCACCACCGAGATGACCAAGCCAAGAAACCAGAGGTGACCAAACCGGTGGAGCCAGCCAAAAAAACCAACGGAACCAACCGGTCGGGGGGGGCCGACTAACCGAGGGACCGAGGGAAGTAACCGACCAGTCATGACCAACCCAAGTTGGGATCTTAAGTGGGTTTTCTACTAAGTGCCCAGCCGAAACCAACCGGAGGTGACCAAAACCGAGGTGCCTTCACAGGAAACCAACCGACTAGCCGACCAACCAGACCGACCAACGGGACCAACCGGGTCGGGTGGGTAGCCGACTAACCGGACGACCGAGGGAAGTAACCGACCAGTCATGACCAACCCAAGTTGGGATCTTAAGTGGGTTTTCTACTAAGCCCCAGCCGAAACCAACCGGAGGTGACCAAAACCGAGGTGCCTTCACAGGGAACAAACCGACTAGCCGACCAACCAGACCGACCAACGGACCAACCGGGTCGGGTGGGGAGCCGACTAACCGAGGGACCGAGGGAAGTAACCGACCAGTCATGACCAACCCAAGTTGGGATCTTAAGTGGGTTTTCTACTAAGTGCCCAGCCGAAACCAACCGGAGGTGACCAAAACCGAGGTGCCTTCACAGGAACCAACCGAACCGAGCCGACCAACCAGACCGACCAACGGAACCAACCAACCGGTCGGTTAGGGAGCCGACTAACCGAGAGGGACCCGAGGGAAGTAACCGACCAGTCATGACCAACCCAAGTTGGGATCTTAAGTGGGTTTTCTACTAAGTGCCCAGCCGAAACCAACCGGAGGTGACCAAAACCGAGGTGCCTTCATTGGGAACCAACCGACTAGCCGACCAACCAAACCGAATTAACGGAACCAACCGGGTCGGTTAGGGAGCCGACTAACCCGACCGACCGAGGAAAGGAACCGACCAGTCGATGACCACCAACCCAAGTTGGGATCTTAAGTGGGTTTTCTACTAAGTGCCCAGCCGAAACCAACCGGAGGTGACCAAAACGGAGGAGCCTTCACAGGAACAAACCGACTAGCCGACCAACCAAACCGACCAACGGAACCAACCAACCGGGCAGCAAGGATCCAAGAGCTGAAAGGGGGGCGATTGGCTTGTGCGCTTTGGAGTAGCCAAACGATCCGAGTACTAAGGTGCACAAAGGCTAGAGCAACCCCGCGGGGTAGCCAAAACCGAAAGTGAGCAAACCGCCTTCCAAGTCGACCGCTGTACTAAGTCGCCCAAGACCAAGTGCAAACTGCCCCTTCCACTATCCCCCCGTGGTTTGTGAATGCCCCCACACTTTTATGTCAAAAAATAGGGGCCCCCCCCCCATACCCATAAAGGAGGCTCGAGCCGCTGAACGACGGCATGGATAGGAAGGGGGCGCCAAGAAGGAAGCTTATAGGTGGCAGCCTCCCCGCCAATCGGAGAGATTCCACGCGGCGCCAAATAGGCGCTTCTATTGTCAGCACCCCCGCTATCAGCCAGGGCGCCGCCGCCAAGGCGGGGCGCGGACCTCCCCGCACGCACGCCGGCCCAGCTTTGCACGGGACTGCCGCCGACGCGCGCGCGCGCCGTCGCCGGGGGACGGGCAGGCCGTCCCGACACGCCACGCAGGGCCTCTGCTGACGCTGGCCAGGTCCCCCGCTATCAGCCATAGCCCCCGCTATCAGCCATGGCGGGCGCGACGGGGCCTAGAGAGCCGCCGGCCCGCCCCCCCTGAGGGCAAACGCTGGACCGGGCGAGGGCAAGCGCGCATTGCTGACGTGGAAACCATCTCGCACGCCATCCAAGACCCGTGATGACGGTCAGGCCCCCGCTATCAGCCAAAACCCCCGCTATCAGCCGAGGCATGCGCTGACGGGCCTAGAGCCGCCTCCGGGCGTCCGACGCTGGCAATGCGAACCCGGGCAGGCAGGGGCGCATTGCTGACGTGGAAACCATCTCGCACGCCGTCCAAGATGCGTGCTGACGGTCAGCCCCCATTATCAGCCAAGTACCCCGCTATCAGCCGAGGCGCGCGCGACGACGGGCCTAGAGAGCGCCGCCTCGGGCCCGGCGGGCAAGTGCGGCCCGGCGGGCAAGGGGCATTGCTGACGTGGAAACCATCTCGCACGCCGCCCAAGGCCCGTGCTGACGTGTCAGCCCCCGTTATCAGCCAAGTACCCCGCGTATCAGCCGAGGCGCGCGACGGGTTTAGAGCCGCCCCGTCCGGGCGCTGGCAAGGGCGCATTGCTGACGTGGAAACCATCTCGCACGCCGCCCAAGGCCCGCGGCTGATGTGTCAGTCCCCGTTATCAGCCAAGTACCCCCGCTATCAGCCGAGGCGGCGGCGCTGACGGGGCCTAGAGCCGCCGGCGGTCGGGCGGGGGCAAGGGCGCATTGCTGACGGGAAACCATCTCGCACGCCGTCCAAGGCCCGCGGATGACGGTCAGTCCCCGTTATCAGCGTGTCCCCCGCTATCAGCCGAGGCGGGCGCGACGGGGCAAACCAGCCCCCCCGTATCAGCCAAGTACCCCCGAAATCATGTCCGCGCGGCGCAAGCCCGACGCTGATGTCGGCACCCATTATCATCCGGGTATCGCTGGCCGCCAACTTAGGGCGCAGGGCGGCAATGTTGGACGCGGAAACCAGCTTGGCACGCCGTCCAAAACCCGAGATGACGAACCAGACGTCCCCCAATGTCCCCCGTATCAGCATCCGAAGGCCGGCCCCCTATCAGCCTCAAAGAGCCGAGAGGCGCGCGACGGCCGCGATCCACCATGTGCCGCCCGCGGTCCGGGGGGGGGGGCGCGGAATTGGCGCATGCTGACGGGAAACCATGTCGGCACGTCGCGTCCAAGACCCGCTGATGTGTGTCGGGCACCCATCATCCGCGGGTCACGGGAGGAGGCCGCCAACTTAGGCTTTAGGCGGCAATGTTGGCCGCCCGGCGGGCATATGCCGCAAAAGAGCCGGGCGGAAAAATGCGGGGGAGCCTGACAAAAAACAGACGATCGAATGTCCTCCAAGGCCGTGAGTCATCCGGAAGGCCGCCTGCTATCAGCCTCAAAGACGAAGAAGAGGCATTAAAAGACCGCCGCGATCCACCATGTGCCGCCCGCGCCCCCCGCTTGGTCGGGTGCGGGTCCCGGGCGCGGAAATTGGCGCGGTTGCCGACACGCCAAACCATCTCCCCTGTCGTAAAAGGTCCCGCGCGATGGCAGCAGCCGCCATATCGGCCGCGGGCAGAGATGAGACCGCCAAGTCGGGCTTGAGGCGCGCAACGATGGGCTCGGGCGGCATGAGCCACAAACACGATATTCGGGCGGGGCATATGCGGGATATGACATGGAAACCATATCCTAATGCCATCCAAGACCCGTGGTGATGTGGCAGGCCTCCCGCTGATCAGCCACAATGCGAAGAAGAAGAGCATTAAAGGCCCGCCGATCTACCAAGTGTCGTGCCGCGGCGCCCCCGCTTGGCCGGCGGTCCGGGCGCTGAAATGGCGCGGTTATGGGACGGGTAAATCCATCTTCCCATGTCTTGAAGACTCATGCTGATGTGGCAGGCCGCCTTATCAGCGGGGCGAAGAGGAGGCCGCCAACTCGGGCTTGAGGCGGCAAACGGTGGCTACGGGCGGGCCACAACCGCAACGCGATCTTGCGCTGGCAAATGCGGGATATGACAAGGAAACCATATCGAATGTCCTCAAGATCCGTGAGTGATGTGGCAGGCCGCCCGCCCATCAGCCGAGCGCGAAAAAGACGCCAAAAGGCCGCCGCGATCTACCAAGCCGCCCGCGCGAAAAAGTGGAAGGCCCGCGCCGGTGGCATCCCTCTTATCAGCCGGGGCGCGGCCGAGGTGGCCGCCAACTCGGGCTTGAGGCGCGCAAAACGCTCGGCCGCGCCGCCCACCGCAACGGATATCCGGGCGGGGGAAAATGCGGGATATGGCATGGAAGCCATCTCCCCATGTCATCCAACACCCGTGGTGATGTGGCAGGCCCCCCGCTCAGCCACAATTGGCACGGGGAGAGGGCCGCCAATCTACCAAGGCTTGGGGCGCCTCAGGGGCTCCCGGCGTCATAGCCCATGAACGAGGACCGGGGGGCAAAAATGCGGTGAGACCACATGGAAACCCATCTTCCCATGTCTTGGAAGACGCGGCAAACATCAGGCCAGGCCACCCGCCATTGGGGGGGCGAGGAGGCCGCCAACTCGGATTGAGGCGGCAAACCGGGGCTCGGCCCAAGGAGGACAATCCAAAATCCTTGCAGCCAAAAGAGAATGCAACAAGGAAACCATATCAACTTGGGCCAAGATCCAAACTAACCGAGATGGAAGCCGCCAAGTCATGGGGAGCTAATAACAAAAAGATCCCAGACACCACCGAAGTCCAAGATGCCGGCAACCACCACCAAGTCCGGGAGGGGAACGACGGCGAAAAACACACAAACACCAAGTTGGGTGGGGGGCCATCGACCCCATGTCATCCAACCACCCGGGTAGCCATGTGGTAGGGGCGCCCCCACCACCATTGGGTAGCCATGACAGGACCAGAGGCAAAAGCCACCATAGAGCAAAGCCAAGGGCACCATGCCACCACCCACCCCCGGGGGTTGGGGGAGCCAAAAACCAAAGGTGAAGGTCAGGTCCAAAGAGAAGGAGGACGATCCAAGTGGGTGGGCAGCCAAAACCGGTCGGCAAACACCACCAAAGACGGGTGGGCAAACAAAACAACCACCCAAGTCGGTGGGGTAGCCCCAAACACCACCAAGTCGGATTGGGAGACCAAGGACCACCAAGTCCAAGGGGACAATCCAAAACACCAAGTCAAAGAGAACCAAGGACGGACCCAAGCCGGGGGTAGCCAGCCAACCAACCCAACACCACCAAGTCGGGGGGCCAAACACCACCGAGCCAACCACCACCAAGTCAAATGGGGAGCCAAACACAACCGACCACCACCCACCAAGTCCACCGAAGTCCAAGTAGCCAACCAACCAACCACCAAACACCACCGAGGCAACGGGGGGCAGCCAAACACACCACCACCAAGTCGGGGGGGGAGCCAAACACCACCAACTCGGGGGGTAGCCAACACCATCGAGCCAACACACACAACCACCCACCAACACCAGCCACTACGGAGCCAAAGGTCACCAAGTCCAAGAGACCAAGGAGGACGATCCAAGTCGGGTGGGCAGCCAACCAACACCAAGTCAAACACCACCACCCGTGGCAGGGCAACCAAACACCACCAAGTCGGGGGCAGCCACCAGCCGGGTGGGTAGCCAACCATCGGACCAAAACACCACCAAGTCGGGGGGCCACCACCACCCGTCGGGTGGGCCAACCACCAGACCACCAAGTCGGGTGGGGAGCAACCAACGGGCACCAACCAAGTCCTCGCCAAGTCGGATGGGTAGCCAAGTCCAAAGCCAAAGTCGAAACAAACACCACCGAAGCGGGTGGGCAGCCAACCACCACCAAGTCGGGGGGGGCCAAACCACCACCAAGTCACCAAGTCAAATGGGGAGCCAAACTAACCGACAGAGCCACCAAGTCGGGTGGGCAGCCAACTAACCGAACCAAACACCACCGAGTCGGGTGGGCAGCCAAACACCACCAAACACGGGTGGGAAGCCAAAACGGGAGCCAAACACCACCAAGTCGGGTGGGTAGAACCAACCACCACCAAGTCACCAAAGTCGGGTGGGGGTAACCAACCAAGCCAACAAAACACCACCACCAAGTGGGCAGCCAACCACCACCAAGTCCAGGGGCAAACACCACCAAGTCGGGGGGTAGCCAAACCCAAACACCCGACAAGCCACCACAAGTCGGGTGGGCAGCCAACCAACCGACCAAACACCACCAAGTCGGGTGGGCGGGTGGGCAGCCAACAAACCAACCAACCAAGTGGGGGGCAGCCAACCAAGTCGGGGGGCCAAACACCACCGAAGTCGGGTGGGCAGCCAACAACCACCAAGTCGGGTGGCCAACCAACCAACCAAACACCACCCAAGTCGGGGCAGGGTAAGTCCAGCCAACACCCACCAAGTCGGGTGGGCAGCCAAGCAACCACCAACCACCACCAAGTCACCAAGTGGGGAGCCAAACACCACCAAGTCGGGTGGGAGCCAACCACCACCAAAGTCCAAGTCCAAGTGGGGTAGCCAACCACCACCAAGTCGGGGGAGCCAACCAGCAACCAACCCGAAGGGGGCAGCCAAACACCACCAAGTCGGGTGGGGAGCCAACGACACCACCAAAGTCGGATGGGGTAGCCAAACACCACCGAAGTCGGGTGGGAGCCACCAAGTCCAAGTCGTGGGCAGCCAACCAACCGAACCAAACACCCACCGAAGTCGGGTGGGCAGCCAACTAACCGAACCAAACACCACCGAGTCGGGTGGGCAGCCAAACACAACCAAAGTCGGGTGGGAAGCCAACGACGGGTGGCCAAAGACCCACCAAGTCGGATGGGTAGCCAACCACCACCGAAGTCGCGGGGGAGCCAACCACCACCAAGTCGTGTGGGGAGCCAAACACCACCAAGTCGGGTGGGTAGCCAAACTAACCGACCAAGTCGGGTGGGCCCAACCAAGTCCACCAAGTCGGGGGCAGCCAACCAACCAACCAAAACCACCAAAGACCCCGAAGTCGGGTGGGCAGCCAACCACACAACCAAGCCGGGTGGGGAGCCAAACACCACCAAGTCGGGTGGGTAGCCAAACAGATCGATCCACCAAGACCAAACACCGACACGACCAAACTAACCGACAAGCCACCAAGGGGGTGGGCAGCCAACCAACCAAACCAACACCACCACCACCAAGGGGGGGAGCCAAACACCACCAAGTCGGGTGGGTAGCCAAACCACACCGATCCAAGTCGGGTGGGCAGCCAACTAACCGAACCAACACCACCGAGTCGGGTGGGGAGCCAACACACCAAGTCGGGTCGGTAGCCAAACCGATCGATCCAAGTCGCAGACGAAAGACCCACCAAGTCGGATGGGTAGACAACAACGGCACCACGCCAAGTCGGATGGGTAGCCGACAGAGCCATCAAGTCGGGTGGGCAGCCAACTAACCAACCAAACACCACCGAAGTCCGGTGGGCAGCCAAACGCCACCGAAGCCGGGTGGGGAGCCAACCGCCACCGAAGCCGACAACGGGCGAGCAACTAACCGAGCCACAAACGCCACTAAGCCGGGTGGGCCGCCAACCAACGGAGCCAACCACACGACACCACCAACCAACTCGCATGGGGAGCCAAGTAACCAAACCAAACACCACCAAGCCGGGTGGGCTGCAACCAACGAGCCAACCCAAACGACACCACCAAGTCCGCATGGTGGCCA
>JAJEKV010000056.1:70000-92500 GCA_021234155.1 Isoetes taiwanensis
GTTGAGTCAAATTAAGCCGCAGTGCTCCACTCCCCGGTGGTGCCCTTCCGCAATTCCTTTAAGTTTCAGCCTTGGCACCATACTCCCCCGAACCCAAAAACTTTGATTTCTCATGAGGTGCCGGGCGAGTCATCGGCAAACATCCGCCGATCCCTAGTCGGCATCGCTTATGGTTGAGACTAGGACGGTATCCGATCGCCTTCGAGCCCCCAACTTTCGCTCTTGATTAATGAAAACATCCTTGGCAAATGCTTTCGCAGTAGTTCGCCTTTCATAAATCCAAGAATTTCACCTCCGACAATGAAATACTTAATGCCCCCCCACCGTCCCTATTAATCATTACTCCGTCCCGGCGACCAACGGAAAAGGACCGGGTCCTATCACGCTATTCCATGCTAACATATTCGTGAGCATAGGCCTGCTTTGAGCACTCTAATTTTTTCAAAGTAATAGCCCGCTCTCGGCCCCAGCCAATTAAGGCCGTGACAACGCCGCTAACTAGAAGGGTGAAATGCCCAAAGGCACACCCCGAGGGGCGGACCGCATCCCACCCCGAGATCCAACTACGAAGCTTTTAACCGCAAATAACTTAAATATACGCTTATTGAGCTGGAATTATTGTTTGAGCTCCATTTTGCAAGATTTTGCCCCTGTGCAAAGATTTGCTTGACAAAGGGGCCGGAAACGAAGAGCTAAGCAGGATTATTGTGTTAATCGGCTGGTTGTCCGTGTTAATCGCTGGAGGATTGAAAGCCTTTAACGATTTTCGGGCAGATTCAGGTTCATTGCCTTTTTTGTTTAAGCACTACAGTGATCTCGGATTTAGCACATTCCAGTGCTGGATCCTTAGCTGGGAACGTGATTACTTTGCTGGAGTGTTACGTGGATTTTTAGTGGCAAATTAGGGTGCTTCCAAGTTACGGCCCTAGTTGTAATGGATAACCCAAGGAAGTTTTTAGCCGCCAGCGCAAGAGCAATGGCACTCGCGAAAAACAGATGTAAGCATGCTAAAGAGCAAGGAAAAAAAGACAAACAAGCTGCAAAAAGAAACAATGATCAGCAGAGAGAAAAGCATGAAGAGAAGAACCCACCTCCCCGTACTTGGGTCAACTTCGGCCTAGAAATAAGTCAAGAACATGGCGTAAGCTTCAACCTAAGGTTCAAAGCAGGGGAAAAAAAAAAATCATCATGAGCTCATCCGAGAGCACTTCGAGTCCAAAAGCAAAGAAGAGCACGCTAGTAGCAAAGAAGAAGAAGAAGACTACTAGCAAAGCAGCAAAGAAGAAGCAGCAAGGAAAGTGGGCCTCCTGTCACCAAGAGAATGAGAATGACCAAAAGGGTGAACAAGGCCAAACCCTCCATTCAACAAACCGAAGCTCGCCCTCGAGGAAGAGCCGAACCGGATGCCCCATTGGTAAAAAAGAACCCTGCACCTGAAAGGAAAGCAAAAAAGGGAAGAATCAGCAATAAAAAAAGGGCTCAGGGGCTGAATGAAACAGGGAAAAATCAAGCCAAGAGGGGCAAGAGGCCACAGGGGCTTAGAAGAAAAAGGTATGAGGATAAGACAAAGGGATTCGATAAAGCTTACCAAGAATATCAAATGGCCAAATCTCGAGCTGAGAAGGGCGAAGGGAGCACCCAAGTTCCTGCCACAAAAACAACAGGAAATGAGGAGGATAAAGCTAAACAAATTGTGGTGTACCAAGCACTAGACAGCAAATCCTTCACAAGAGCTTGCAAGCACCAGCAAGAAAGAAGAGAGCTGCAATTAAACCTGGAGAAAAAGCTGCAAAGCAGCAAAAAAAAGGAAGTAGGGGTAAGCATCATAACCCCAACAGCCCTTGGTGAAGCAAGCACCTCAACTCCAGCAACCTGCACTCCTGGAAACTACACTTCCTCTAACAAAACAGCTGAGGCAGTTGCAATAGCCATAGCAGAACGAACTCATGGGGTAAAGTCCGTGACCCCCACAGACCATGTTGATGATCATGGGGTAATGTCTGTGACCCCCACAGACCGGTTACAGGTTCATGGGGTAATGCCTGAGACCCCCTCAGGCCGGGTACAGGTTCATGGGGTAATGCCTGAGACCCCCTCAGGCCAGTTGAGCACACATGGGGTAATGTCTGTGCCCCCCACAGACCAGCACAATGGGGTAATTTCCTCAACCCCTGCAGACCTTAGTGGTATCACAAGAACAATGGCAACTGAGTTAGGTTCCAGCCTCCAAAGGAATGAGATAACACACCTCCAGTTGTTCCCTGAACTTAATCTCCAAGCAGATGTAAGGACAGCAGCCAAGATTGAACTTGAAAAGCTCAAACAAGCTGCAACTCCTGAAGCAGTAGAACAAGAAACATCCAACCTGCAGTTATGCTCAGAGACTGATATAGAAAATACCAGCAGGGGAAAGAGTAAGGAAATACCATTACAGGTCAGCACTGGGGTACTGGAGGCAGCCCCTGCAGCCATACACATGGAAATTGGGGACAAAAATGGGGTATCTTGCCTCCTTTTGCACCCAGAATTGGTCACACCTGGAAATAAAAGTGTGCACTGCTCTCAAAGCTTAACTCTGAAGGAGAACACTGCAACAGGTCAGAAAATTGAATATCTGAAGACAATAAAAACAGGAAGTATAGAACCAAGCGTTGATCTCTCACAAGAAGCAGGCCCAAGCAATAGAAAGCTAGAAATGGAGGGATCACCATATCAGGATGCAGCACCTCAACTGGCTGCAGAAGAGGAAAGACTCGGGGACCAGCCACTCCAATTGGGAACTCCAAAGGCAAGCACGAGTCAAGTAGATCCAGGTAAAATAGTTTCAATACCAGATATCCAAGCAGCTCAAAATCCAGGTCAAATTCAAAATGGCAGAACAAAAGGGGACTCTGAAGGCCACCTAACAATCCAAGCAGGTCAGGCCACACCCCAACCACAGAAGTATGATGCACAACAGAAGGCTAAAGGTGCAGAAATTCCAGAAACAAGCTCCAGGGCAATGGCAAGTACACCCCCTCTGGGTGTCAATTTGAGTGAGGAAGACCTTGCCCTTATGGAAATGGAAATTCAAAAATTAAAAAACAGTGCAATTCTGCTCAAGCACTCGAACATTTGGCTACCAGCAGAAGAAGTGCTCAGGTGGTTTAATGCACAGATGTCTAATGTGACAGGTACCAGGTGTGCCTCACTGGGCTCGGCTTGGTTTGAAATTGTGTTGAATGATAGCAATGAAGTCAAGGGAGTTCTGGACCAAAGAAGCCTGAAAGATTCAAGAGGCAATAGAGCCAACATTTTCCCATGGTCTGAAAACTTTGACAGCAAAAAAGGTGAGGAGCTCATGAAAAGTGAACAAGAGGTTCAAATATTGTTGTCTAACATCCCAGGTGAGCTAAGAATTCCAAGCATAATGAACAAAGCAGTGAGCAACATTGGTGAAGTTGTGTTTGGACTGAAAAATATTGGAGATCATGGAGCTAGGGGCAAGGCAAAAGTGACAGTAAGGGTTGATAATCCTAACCTAATCCCCCCCTCAATGGTAGTTGCAGGCAGAGTCATCAACATAGAAGTTCTCACATCTGAAATAGCATGCAATTATTGCAAAGAACAGGGACATTGGAAAAGGGACTGCCCAAACCTTAAGTCAAAAATGGAGTCCCACTCCAAACAAACAACAAAGAAAGTGTATGGAGGAAAAAAGAGCATCCAGATCTAAGGAAACCTCTCGCAAGCCGCCCCAAGGAAAAGCAAAAAGGCCTAGAACTACAAAACAATGGGTAAGAAAAGAAAATCAACAGAACCCTGAACCAAGAAGAGAGGACACTGTTACAGACCTGGCAATGATGTTCAACAAAGTTGCTGAAGGTGAGAACCCTACAGGAAAAGCCCAGCCAGATGCTATAGCTAAACCAACAACTGCAAATGATCGTAATCAAAAACGCAGGAGTTGAGCAGGCCAACATGATCAGATACAATCTGGCAATTGTTCATGAAAGAAACCCCAAGGGGGAAAAGTATTGGCTGGCTGACAGTAATAATGGACAGTTTCCTCAAGTTATGCTCCCCCCAGATGAAAAGGAAAAGGTAGGGGTGGTGCTAAATATAATGTGCAGCCACACAGGCTGGCCAAGGAGCTCGTTTGGAGTCAAAGTGGATGAAGTCACAAGAGGGGGTTCCAAGTACATTGTCTTAAAGGGAAAAAGAAAATTTAGAGGCATACCAAAAACAGGTTTTACCTGGTTCAGTGCACAAACCCTCAGAAGTAGGGGGATTGAGCCTCCCCAATGACAAGTCTTAACATAATCACTTGGAACGTGCAGGGTATGAGCACAAGGGAAGGCAGGGTCACAAAGCTTGACAGGCTCAAACTGCACATTAGGGAGATTGAATCAGAAATAGGTAAGTTTGACTTAATAGCAGTGCAAGAAACAAAAATAGCAAATGGAAATGAAAAAAGGAAAATCTCTGCTGGCCGGCACTATTGGAATCCAGCCACCCTAGCAGATGTTAGAGCAGGAGGTGGAACACTAATGGTGGTAGGGCCTAAATGGGACACCCTAGTGGAAAGTCACCAGATTCTCTTCCCTGGAAGGGCACACATTCTAGTCATCAATTTTGGAAAGGAGAAAATAGGTTTTCTTAACGTCTATGCCCCAAGTGGGGACTCAGACTTGAGAACAGCAATGTGGAATCATATCTACCCCCTCATTCCAGACAACCTACAGGGCATCATGGTAGTTGGTGACTTTAATATGCTGGAAGACATTCAAGACAGGTTGGGAGGTAGCAATGAGCTTCAGATGAATGAAAGGGAGAAAATGCTATGGTTTGAAATATGCTTTGAATTTGGACTCACTGATTGCTTCCATCATGAGAGCTACACAGCCCATCACCCTGCTTTCACTTGGGTGTCCAATGCTAGACAGGTTCAGGAAAGGCTTGATAGAATCTACATAACAGATTGGTTCTGTAGAAGAGGTGGGGCATTACAAATAAAAACCAATTTTCCAGACTTCTCAGATCACAGACCACTTATTTACCTCAGCAGAATGGACCTGGGAAACGGTGACAAAAGGAAAGCTAGCATAAGAAAGTCAATAGCAGAGGATGTTGAATTGCAAAGGGGAGCAATGGAACACTGGGAGCAAAATCAGGAACAGGGATTGCCAGGACTGATAAAGTGGATCTCTCAAAAAGCAAGGGAAATGCAAACAAGTTTAAAAAAAAAGCTTTTTGGAAAAGTAATTGCACTCAGGAATAACTTGGCAGCAGCAACAAGAATTGTTGACAGAGATAGCAGTAATGATTGGGCAAGAGGGCAGGTTGAAAGGCTCAAAGATGAGATCTCAAACCTGGAAAAGGAAAAAATCCTCAACTATTTTGAAAGGAGCAATGTATCATGGCTACTGAATGAAAGGAAGCTTTCACATGCACACTACTTAGCCCTAAAAGGCAAATCAACCAGCCCCCCAATCTTGGGTTTAAAAAACCAAAACCTGGAGTTGGTAACCCAGCAAAATGAAATGCAAGATTTGGTTGACAACTACTTTGCTGAGGTTTTCCAGGCCATACCTGTGGATTCAAATAGAAGGGAAGCAATAGACAGGGTACTGGACCAGGTTCCTAATCTGCTTAGTGAAGAAATGAACACAGCCCTGACTGGGCCATTCTCAACAGAAGAGCTTCTAAAGGCTTTGAAAGAACTAAATGAGGAAAAGAGTCCAGGGCTAGATGGCATACCCCCCTCTTTTTTCTTAAAAAATTGGGAATGGATTGGTCAGATCATCCTTCAGTCTTGGCAGGATGCTGTTACTCAAGGCAAATGGGATCAGGAATTTCTAGAAGGGTGTATCTCATTAGTCCCAAAAAGGGGAGACCTAACAGAGTTGAAAAACTGGCGCCCCATATCAATGATGTGCACAATTTATAAGATCATTGCAAAAGCCATCTCTATGAGGCTAAGAGAGATCCTTCCCACCATCATTAGAAGCCCTCAAACTGGATTTGTTAAGGGCAGGTTAATATTTGAGAACCTAGCTACTCTAAAGCTTGCGCAGGAATGGGCCATGGAATCAAATAAGGATCTAGCTATCATCTTGCTAGACTTCGAGAAAGCCTATGATAGAACTGACTGGCATTTCATGGAGAAGGTCATGTTAAAAATGGGGTTCTCAATGAATTTCGTATCAATGGCCTCCATTCTATATAGGGGCACTACCAGTAGAACCTGCATCAATGGGTGTCTGGGAAGGCAAATTCAGTTGCACAGATCAGTCCGGCAGGGCTGTCCTCTAGCTCCAGCCCTCTTTATCCTAATGGCAGAAGCTTTGGGATACTACTTGTCTAGCAATGTCGGACCTCAAGGTCTCGATCTACCAGGGCACAATGAGCACCTCACGGATTTGGCATTACAAGATTTAGAGCTCAGGGATTGTGAATTTGCTGATGACACAGTGCTATTCATTAAAGGCTCGCAGGAAAATCTGAACAGGATGGATAGGTGCCTATCAACCTTCTGCATAGCATCAGGGGCAGCAATTAATTGGAGCAAGTCAAATGGCATCTGGGTCTCTAACAAGCAAAGGACAAATTGGGGTGCTGACAGGGGATTCAAATGGCTGGACAATCATGAAACAGTGAGGTACTTGGGTTTTCAAGTTGGGCCTGACATCAACAAGTCTGACCAGGAAACTCACATGGTATCACTAATTAAAAACCATCTGGCAAAATGGGCCAATAGAGGATTATCACTCCCAGCTAGAGCAACAGTGGTAAACAGCATCATTTTGGGTGCTTTGTGGTACCTTACAAGTGGATGGGTAGTAAAGAAAAAATATTTGGATGAAATAACAAAATGCATCAGAATATACCTATGGAGAGGCAAAAATGGTCCTTTGAACCCGGCCTCCAAAGTTGGATGGAGTAATGTTATACTGCCAAGAGACCTGGGGGGGCTAGGCCTCATTGACCCACTTAAGCAGGCTAAGGCCTTATTGTTCAAAATTTTTGTGAGGGCTTTCTCACCAGACAAAGAACCTTGGAAGCTTCTTCGTGCACATGCTCCTAAAAGCTAGCCCTAATAGAAAAAAAAAAGAATGGAATGGCACCTGCACTTTTTGTGGATTTTTGCCAACCCGCCCACTTTAAAGCCAAAGGACTTAAGGGCTTTGCAGCTGACTATTCAAATTTTGGGAGCAAATGAAACCAATGTTGCTACAAATGAACAGATCACCCCCGATCAGCTTTAAAAAAAGCCCTCAGACCACAACCCCCAATTTTATTCAGGGGCAAAGAATTGGGGAGGACAGCTATAAACAAGGGTGGAGATGGCTGCACAAAAGTGGCATTAGACTAGTAGAAGACCTGGACAAAGTCATCATGCCGACAAGAGAAGCAACAATGGAAAAAATTCAGCAGGTTTTGGGACCATGTCAAAGAAAAAGGATAGTCAATGATGTGGAAATCTTACTTCAAGCAGTTAAGGATGCCTGGGCGGGTCTAACCTTTCAGAACATGATTGTAAAAGAAAAATGGCTCTGGATCCCAACAGGAAATGAAAAGGAGGTATGGTTCAAACCTTCAGACACAGAAAACAGGGGGTATAAATTCACTGCTAATGAAAGAGGCGCAGTCCTGCAAAAAAAAGTACCAGATATTCAGGAAATTCCTCAGCAAAGCTTAGCTCAAAGCAAAAAAGTAAGAGTGGTTGACCTTAAAGGAAAATATATGGCCCTGGACCCAGAAGTGGAAAAGGACCAGCAGGTTAACCTAATGGTTTTCAGAAATTGCAATGCTGCAGACCTTGATTGGGATCCCCTGATATGGCACTGGAAATTTGGTAGCACGGGGCAGTTCAACTTCTTCTCCTACACCCCAAAAATTGGCAGAATTATGCAAGCAGTTCAGGAAAATGAGACTTCAAAGCTATTTCAGAAAGCCATATCTCTTGGAGTCAACCAGGACTTAGGAAGAACAAGATTACTAAAGATCATCTGGTCCAATGCATGTCAAGCAAAAGCGAAATACTTAACTTGGCTGATGGCAAACAAGAGTGCAATTCCCAGAATATATGAAAAGGGCCAACCACCAACATTCTATGCTTGCAAATGGTGTGGTGAACCTGCAACACAAAAACATGTGTTCTGGTCATGTCAGCAGGCCCAACAAATATGGAAGAAAGCAATAAAAATATGGCAGCAGCTTACAATCAGAAACTTGCACAGCAGTATCACTTGGCACATGGTCCTAACAGGTATGAAAGAGGATGCAATGGCATACAATGAGAACGTAACCACCTGGCACTGGGAGGGAACCACTAGGCCCCGGCCATCAATGCGATACCGACCACATCAGATTATGGGAACCAGGAATGATCAAGAAATCTGGATTGTGGTTAGAGCTTACACAGTATGGTGCATTTGGAGGTGTTACACGGTTATGCTGCATGAGCAAAGGGACATCCCAATGAACACTCTTTGGTAGAGTTGTGGACGAATATAGTTACAACCA
The DNA here is from genome assembly GCA_021234155.1 of Isoetes taiwanensis. Lineage (NCBI taxonomy): Eukaryota > Viridiplantae > Streptophyta > Lycopodiopsida > Isoetales > Isoetaceae > Isoetes > Isoetes taiwanensis. Next base: position 78,509 of record JAJEKV010000056.1, read on the forward strand.
TAGCAGCACAGCATGCCTGGATCCTGGAAAAAAAAATGAATGAAGACAAAAAAGAGGAAGAAGCCAATAAGTGGATAGACATGTGGAGCCCAACCTTTGCTTCAAGAAGGGAGACAGAACCTAAATGGAACTGGACTCCCCCAGCTTGGCTCCCCGGATCCAGAAAAAAAAGGGGTCAGCAGGGGCTACAACAAACAAGTGCATCAGAAGTCTTATCTGCACAGCGCGGCTCAAGAGAAGAAGCCCCTCGACCCAAATAATAAAGAGCTTGGCAAAGCAATGGCCGAGCAATGCACCCGCCGAGCTTGCATAGCTGCCCAACGCTGTAACAAAAACAGAGAATGAATCAAATGGAAAAAATCAGGGGATAAGAAAGGAATCGGCGGATCCACAAATATTCGCAATCGCTGCCCCCAAACCGATCTCAGCCCCCGGTAGGTTTGAATCCGTGGATCTTCACCGGAATAATAAAACCGGGAGCTCCAAAGCCGTGGGGATTCACGAGGAGGAAAAAATCAAGGCCCTCCCCGATAAGGGGGTTTATATGCTCCAATCAGAAACGATCCTGAGCGCATGCGGGACACGTGTCACAAGTTCATTTGCATGTTCCCTATGCATGACGGGATTTACATGACCAAGTACAGTGCAGCCACAGGGGATTAACAGATGAAGTACTATTAAGAGATACTAAGATCTTAATTAAGGTAAGTACTCTTTCGCTAGAGTGGCCTATTAGATGCCCCAGTAAGTAGCAAGCCGAAGGTTCGAGCCCGGACCATGGCAAAAAAAGTGGATAAGTGCTTTCTAGTTTTTTAAGCTTGCTTGGCAGCAGGTGCCACATAGGCTCAAGGCCTAGTCTACATCATAGATAAAGTTGGCTGCCAAGTTGGTTAGTCTTCATCCCCTGCACTCTCCAAGTCGGGGTTCAAAAAAAAAAAAAAAAAAAAAAAAAAAATTATTTTTTGGGCCACGTCTCCTCCAGGGACATTTTCTTAGGTGGCCCTCAAGTTGTTATAAGTTAGGCCACTTTTTTGTCTTGGCCCCTTAGTCTAGTGGAGGTGCATCTCTCTAGACCCCCCCAAGTTGGTGGTTCGATCCCGCTTGGGGACCATTGTACTTTTTGCCAAGTGGGGGTGGCAGGATATTCCCACCCCTGCCTGGTCGGACTCTTTCTCTCCTTGTTCTCTCCCTCTCTCTCCCCTTCCCTTCTTTCTTTTTTTCCCTCTCCCTTCTTTTCTCCCCTTCAAAAAAAAAAAAAAAAAAAAAAAAAAAAAAAAAAAAAAAAAAATATGGTTATGTCTCTCCGTGCACTCTCGCCCCTCCGGGGGCAGGGTGCTTGAGCTTTAGTCCCTTAGCTTGCTTGCCCCTCCCTCTTTAAGGGAGGTAGGGGCTGCATGGCTATACCTAGGTATTGGCTTGGTGACGTGGCTCTCAAAGGGGGATGGTCCCACCCCCTTTGACCCCATTTCTATGGGGACTTTTTTGGGACCATTAGGGTCCGATGTGGTAAGAGTATGATTATCTACCACCCATATAGCAGCCTGATTCCCCTAGGTTGTCTAGGATCCTGTTTGAGGTGTGGGATTGAGTGCTTCATGAGTATACCCTGTAACCCTCCCCAGTGAGTTGGTTCCCCCTCTCCTTCCTTGGTTCTGCATGTGCTTGTCTGGCTGCGTGGATGCTTGGCATTTGACGTTCTCCCCTTCTTTGCGCTTGCTTTTAGTTTGTCTAGTAGGCTTCTTCTGCTTCAGTGTGTTGCGTGGATGCTTCATGTATCTGACGTTCTTCCCTGGATCTGCACGAAGTCTTCGTCTGGTCTCTTAGTATGGAGTTAGTATAAGTCTGGTGATTGCTTCAAGTCTAGACCCCGTCTGTCTCAGGCTATATGCTATACTTTATTGGGTTCTTTATGACTCCACATACCACATCGAACCCTAATTCCCCATCACCCGTCACCACCATGGTAGGCCACTATCCTACCATCGAAAGTTGATAGGGCAGAAATTTGAATGAAATATCGCCGGGCGCTTAAGGCCGCGGCGATTCGACTAGTTATCATGAGTCATCATGGAGAGTGCAAGCCCGCATCGCCTTTTATCTCGATAAATGCATCCCTTCCATGGGTCGGACTTGGTGCACGATAGCTCTAGAATTACTACGGTTATCCGAGTAGTAAGATACCATCAAATAAACTATAATCGATTTAATGAGCCATTCGCAGCTTCACAAAGATAAGGTAGCTTATACTTACACATGCATGGCTTAATCTTTGAGACAAGCATATGACTACCGGCAGGATCAACCAGGTAGCTTCCATAAAGGGACAGCCATCCACCCACACCGGGTGGAGGGGCACAACGAGAGGGAACGATCAAGATCGACCCGCTGCTCCCAAAGGGGCCGAAGCGGCAAGACGATGGAGGCATGGTCGCCTGCACCAACACTTGAAGTGGGAGGTCGGCCGCCCAACAAAGAAAAGAAAGACAGAGGAGAGAAGGACATGCACCGCACCAACCGAAAGTGTCCAAGAATGGAACCGAACCGCCACCAAACGACGCCGGAGGCCGTGGAACACACATGATGAGGACTAGGTCGAGCCAACATTGAACGCCTCGAACTTGTTGTGTGCATCCGAACTCCAAAGATGGTAGGTGGAAGAGGTTCCGCCGCCGCCCCCACACAAAGAGGGTAAAAGCACATCTCCAACCATCCAAGGCCTATGCATTGCGGGCGAGAGCAGGGCCACCAACCACAACGAGCCCGCAATCCGTAACGAGGCCACAACCGCCATGAACGAGCCAAACGGGACCCAATGGGGCAACGGAAACAAGAGCAAGGCACCACCACAAAGACAACCCAACCGGACGGGTCCGAGAGGGAGGGCACGATGGAGCCAAGCCCAAAACCAACATCACATTCCCAACAGGCCTTGGCAACCTTCCCACCAACCCGCTTCCGGGAGGCAGGTCGACACCGAGGCCGAATTTCCAACATTGAGGAACCAACACGCCAAAGCCAACCAAAGGCGACGGAAACAACGGAGGGCACCCAAGCCGGTGTGGGCACACAAACCCGAGGAACCGAATCCTTTGAACACGGGCGAAGCACGACGCGAAGTCGTGGACCCGCATTGTAGCACGCAACAACAAGGTGAAATGCACTTCCCAACTTCCAACTCAATCTGAACACGCACAAATCCCATTAAGCCAAGGCGGGTCCGGAATAACGGGCCCGGCACGATTAGCCAAAACGACCAAGGGCAAGCAACCCATTCCAGCTCCAGCCCGCCTTACATGCTTGGGAAGGAAAGCCACCAACCGGCTAGACCAACCCAACAAGCAACCGGCCCCGAGTAGCCGCCGAAGTCGAAAGCAAGAGTGTTGGCCATGTTCACGCTAAAAGTCTTGGTCGACGCCAAGGCCCCGCCGAGCCAAAACGAATGCCAAGGACCAACACCACCCGACAAGGACCACCCACCTTGCCCAAAACCGCTTTCAGAGTTCACCATGTCTCCTCCGACTGCGGAACGACTCCATGGCCAAGACAAGGGGAAGCCGAGCAACCCGGGTTGGGAAGCAAAACCACCAATTAGTGCAAATCGTGATCACCGAGCCCGCCACCGGTAACCAGCCGACCAGCCCTCGCCTAAGATCATCGCCGGGCGATGGCGATCCCAGCCAAAAAGCCTTGAACCAACCGAAATTACTACCAGCCATTTAGTTCAAAACCAACAACCAGCCCAACTAGCTATAGGCCCGCCGATGCCGCCGCACCAGCTATCCGCCTGGCTAACCGACAAGCCACCAGCCAAACGCTCCTCACACGACGCACACACCACCAACCAACCAACAATGCGAGCCAACAGACCCGAGCCAACCAACCGCGTCGGGGAAGGAGCCAACCAGCCGGCACAACCTAAGGAGGAACTTGAGTCACCACCGAGATGACCAAGCCAAGAAACCAGAGGTGACCAAACCGGTGGAGCCAGCCAAAACGACCAACGGAACCAACCGGTCGGGTGGGGAGCCGACTAACCGGAGGGACCGAGGGAAGTAACCGACCAGTCATGACCAACCCAAGTTGGGATCTTAAGTGGGTTTTCTACTAAGTGCCCAGCCGAAACCAACCGAGGTGACCAAAACCGAGGTGCCTTCATTGGGAACCAACCGACTAGCCGACCAACCAGACCGACCAACGGGACCAACCGGTCGGGTGGGTAGCCGACTAACCGGACTGACCGAGGGAAGTAACCGACCAGTCATGACCAACCCAAGTTGGGATCTTAAGTGGGTTTTCTACTAAGTGCCCAGCCGAAACCAACCGGAGGTGACCAAAACCGAGGTGCCTTCACAGGGAACAAACCGACTAGCCGACCAACCAGACCGACCAACGGAACCAACCGGTCGGGTGGGGAGCCGACTAACCGGAGGGACCGAGGGAAGTAACCGACCAGTCATGACCAACCCAAGTTGGGATCTTAAGTGGGTTTTCTACTAAGTGCCCAGCCGAAACCAACCGGAGGTGACCAAAACCGAGGTGCCTTCACAGGGAACCAACCGACTAGCCGACCAACCAGACCGACCAACGGAACCAACCGGTCGGTTAGGGAGCCGACTAACCGGAGGGACCGAGGGAAGTAACCGACCAGTCATGACCAACCCAAGTTGGGATCTTAAGTGGGTTTTCTACTAAGTGCCCAGCCGAAACCAACCGGAGGTGACCAAAACCGAGGTGCCTTCATTGTGGAACCAACCGACTAGCCGACCAACCATACCGACCAACGGAACCAACCGGTCGGTTAGGGAGCCGACTAACCGGAGGGACCGAGGTAAGTAACCGACCAGTCATGACCAACCCAAGTTGGGATCTTAAGTGGGTTTTCTACTAAGTGCCCAGCCGAAACCAACCGGAGGTGACCAAAACGGAGGAGCCTTCACAGGGAACAAACCGACTAGCCGACCAACCAAACCGACCAACGGAACCAACCAAACCAACCGGGCAGCAAGGATCCAAGAGCTGAAAGGGGGCGATTGGCTTGTGCGCTTTGGAGTAGCCAAACGATCCGTGAGTACTAAGGTGCACAAAGGCTAGAGCAACCCCGCGGGGTAGCCAAAACCGAAAGTGAGCAAACCGCCTAAGTCGACCGTTGTACTAAGTCGCCCAAGACCAAGTGCAAACTGCCCCTTCCACTATCCCCTGTGGTTTGTGAATGCCCCCACACTTTTATGTCAAAAATAGGGGCCCCCCCCATAAAGGAGGCTCGGAGCCGCGGAACGACGGCATGGATAGGAAGGGGGCGCGCAAGGAAGCTTATAGGTGGCAGCCTCCCGCCAATCGGAGCATTCCACGTGCGCCAAATAGGCGCCTATTGTCAGCACCCCCGTTATCAGCCAGGGCGCCGCCGCCAAGGCGGGCGTGACCCTCCCCAGACGCACGCCGGCCCAGTTTGCACGGGGAGTGCCGCCTCGATGCGGCGCCAAGTCGTCGTGGGGACGTGGCAGGCCGTCCCGACACGCCACGCAGGGCCTCTGCTGACGCGTCAGGTCCCCCGTTATCAGCCATAGCCCCCGTTATCAGCCATGGCGGGCGCGACGGGCCTAGAGTCGCCTTCGGCCATCCCGCCCAGGCAAACGCTGGACCGGGCGAGGGCAAGCGCGCATTGCTGACGTGGAAACCATCTCGCACGCCATCCAAGACCCGATGATGACGGTCAGGCCCCCGTTATCAGCCAAAACCCCCGTTATCAGCCGAGGCATGCGCGACGGGCCTAGAGCCGCCCCGGGCGGCCCGACGCGGGCAAGTGCGAACCCGAAGCGGGCAGGGGCGCATTGCTGACGTGGAAACCATCTCGGCACGCCGTCCAAGGCGCGTGCTGACGTGTCAGCCCCCCATTATCAGCCAAGTACCCCCGTTATCAGCCGAGGCGCGGCGCTGACGGGTTTCTAGAGCGCCTGGCGGTCCGGGCGCGGGCAAGGGCGCATTGCTGACGTGGAAACCATCTCGGCACGCCGTCCAAGGCCCGTGCTGACGTGTCAGTCCCCCGTTATCAGCCAAGTACCCCCGTTATCAGCCGAGGCGCGGCGCGACGGGCCTAGAGCCGCCCCGGGCGGTCCGGCGGGGGCAAGGGCGCATTGCTGACGTGGAAACCATCTCGGCACGCTGTCCAAGGCCCGTGCTGACGTGTCAGTCCCCCGTTATCAGCCAAGTACCCCCGCTATCAGCCGGGCGCGCGCGCTGACGCTGCTTATAGCGCCCCGGGTCCGGGCGCGGGCATGGGCGCATTGCTGACGTGGAAACCAGCTTGGCACGCCGGTCCAAGACCCGTGATGACGTGTCAGTCCCCCGTTATCAGCCAAGTACCCCGCTATCAGCCGAGGCGCGCGCTGACGGGTTTAGAGCCGCCTTCGGGCGGTCCGGGCGCTGGCAAGGGCGCATTGCTGACGTGGAAACCATGTCGGCATCGCTGTCCAAGACCCGCGGCTGATGTGTCGGGCACCCATTATCATCCGTGGGTATCGGGAGGAGGCCGCCAACTTAGGCTTTAGGGCGGCAATGTTGGCTCCGGCGGTCATATGCCGCAAAAAGCGAGAGCCGGGCGGAAAAAAATGCGGGAGCCTAGACAAAACCAGACGAGCAATGTCCTCCAAGGTCGTAGTCATCCGAAGGCCGCCTTTATCAGCCTCAAAGACGAAGAGGCAAGAAAGACCGCCGCGATCCACCATGTGCCGCCCGCGCCCTTGCTTGGTCGGTGGGTCCGTCCGCTGGGAATTGCGCGGTTGCCGACACGCCAACCATCTCCCCTTGTCGTAAAAGGTCACCGCTGATGTGGCAGGTCCGCCGCTATCGGCCGGGCACGAGATGAGACCGCCAAGTCGGGCTTGAGGCGCCAACGATGGCTCTCGCGGTCATGAGCCACAAACACGGATTCGCTGGCATATGCGGGATATGACATGGAAACCATATCGAATGCCATCCAGAACCCGTAGTGACGGGAAGGCCGCCTGCTATCAGCCAAAGCGCAAGAAGAGGCATTAAAGGCCGCCGCGATCCACCAAGTAGTGCCGCCCATGCGCCCCCGCCGAGGTCGATGCGGGTCCGGGCGCTGCGGAAATGGCGCTGCTGTCGACGGGGTAAACCATCTCCCTTGTTGTAAAAGGCCCGCGTCGGCGGCAGGCCGCCTTTATCAGCCGCGGGCGCAAGAGGTGGCCGCCAACTCGGGCTTGAGGCGGCAACCGCGGGTTCCGGGCGGCCGCCCACCGCAAACGATATCCGGGCGGGGCAAATGCGGGATATGGCATGGAAGCCATATCCTAATGTCCTCCAAGACGGTGGTGATGTGGCAGGCCTCCCGCGATCAGCCACAATGCGAAGAAGGTGCGTAAAAGGCCGCCGCGATCTACCAAGTGTGGCTCAGGCGGCGGTCCCGCTTGGCCGATGCGGGTTCGGGCGCTGAAAGGGCGGTTATGGGGCGTGGTAACCATCTTCCCATGTCTTGGAAGACTCATGCTGATGTGGCAGGCCGCCCCTTATCAGCCGTGGCGCAAGAGGAGGCCGCCAACTCGGGCTTGAGGCGGCAACGGTGGCTACGGGCGGTCATGCACCGTAGACGCGGATCTTGCGCGGGCAAATGCGGGGATATGACAAGGAAACCATATCGGAATGTCTCCAAGATCCGTAGTGATGTGGCAGGCCGCCCGGCCCATCAGCCGAAGCGAAAAAGACGCCGTAAAGGCCGCCGCGATCTACCAAGTGCCGCCCGCGGCGCCTTGCGCGGGCCGGCGCGGGTCGGACGCTGCGGAAAGGGCGCGGTCGCCGACGCTGTAACCATCTCCCCATGTCATCCAACACCCGCGGCAATGTGGTAGGCGCCCCGCTCTCGACTTGGCACGGGGAGAGGCCGCCAACTCGGGCTTGGGGCGCAAAGGTGGCTCCGGCGGTCATAGCCATGAACGAGGACCGGTGGGGGGCAATGCGAGGAGACCACATGGAAACCGGTCGGCACGCGACCAAAGACTGGCAAACATAAATGCCAGCCACCCGCCATTGGCCGGGTACAGAGGAGGTGCCGAGGCGGGATTGGTGCGGCAAACTGTGACTCTGGGCCCAAGGAGGACAATCCAAAACGACCAGCCAAAGAGAATGCAACCGGGGATGCCACCAACTTGGGCGGGGGAGCCAACTAACCGAGATGGAAGCCGCCAAGTCGCTGGGGAGCTAATAACAACGGCGATCCCAGACACCACCGAAGTCCAAGCATGGCAGGCAACCACCACCAAGTCCGTGTGGAGGAGGCAACGACGGCGAGCCAAACACACGACTGCACCAAGTTGGGTGGGGGCGATCCACGACACCACCAGTTCGGGTGGGTAGCCATGTCATAGAGCCAAGCACACGACACCACCCAGTCGGTTGGGCAGCCGACTAGCGGAGCCAAAGGTCACCAAGTCGGTTGAGAGACCAAGGAGGACGATCCAAGTCGGGTGGGCAGCCAACTAACCGAACCAAACACCACCGAGTCGGGTGGGGGCACACGACCACCCGGGCCGGTTGGGTAGCCGACTATCGGAGCCAAACACCACCAAGTCGGGTTGAGAGACCAAGGAGGACGATCCAAGTCGGGTGGGCAGCCAACTAACCGAACCAAACACCACCGAGTCGGGTGGGCAGCCAAACACCACCGAAGTCGGGTGGGCAGCCAACCACCACCAAGTCAAATGGGGAGCCAAACTAACCGACAGAGCCACCAAGTCGAGTGGGCAGCCAACTAGCCGAACCAAACACCACCGAGGCGGGTGGGCAGCCAACGACCACCAAGTCGAGTGGGGAGCCAAACACCACCAACTCGGGTGGGTAGAACTGATCGATCCGACCACACGACACGACCAAGTCGGGTGGGCAGCCAACTAACCGAACCAAACACCACCCACTCGGGGGGGCAGCCAACCACCCAGCCAAACACCACCAAGTCGTGTGGGTAGCCAAGCTGATCGATTAGACCACACGACACGACCAAGTCGGGTGGGGAGACAACAACGGCGATCCAAGTCCTCGCCAAGTCGGATGGGTAGCCGACATAGCCATCAAGTCGAGTGGGCAGCCACTCGGGTGGGCAGCCAACCACCACCAAGTCGGGCGGGGGGGCCAACACCACCAAGTCGGTTGGGTAGCCAAACTAACCGACAGCCAAACTAACCGAACCAAACACCACCAAGTCGGGTGGGCAGCCAACAACCACCAAATGGGTGGGAAGCCAACAACGGCGGGCCAAAGACCCGACCAAGTTGGATGGGTAGCCAAACACCACCAAGTCGGGTGGGAAGCCAACCACCACCAAGTCGCGGTGAGCAGCCAACCACCACCAAGTCGTGTGGGGAGCCAAACACCACCAAGTCGGTTGGGTAGCCAAACTAACCGACAGAGCCACCAAGTCGGGTGGGCAGCCAACTAACCGAACCAAACACCACCGAGTCGGGTGGGCAGCCAAACACAACCAAGTCGGGGGTGGGAAGCCAACGACGGCTGGCAAAGACCACCGAAGTCGGATGGGTAGCCAACCACCACCGAAGTCGGTGGGGAAGCCAACCACCACCAAGTCGGCTGGGAGCCAAACACCACCAAGTCGGATGGGTAGCCAACCACCACCGACCAAGTCGGGGGGGAACCAACCAAACACCACCAAGTCGGGTGGGCAGCCAAACACCACCAAGTCGGTTGGGTAGCCAAACTAACCGACAGAGCCACCAAGTCGGGTGGGCAGCCAACTAACCGAACCAAACACCACCGAGTCGGGTGGGCAGCCAAACACAACCAAGTCGGGTGGGAAGCCAACGACGGCTGGCCAAAGACCCGACCAAGCCGGATGGGTAGCCAACCACCACCGAGTCGTGTGGGAGCCAACCACCACCAAGTCGTGGGGGGAGCCAAACACCACCAAGTCGGTTGGGTAGCCAAACTAACCGACAGAGCCACCAAGTCGGGTGGGCAGCCAACCAACCGAACCAAACACCACCGAGTCGGGCCGGCAGCCGACCACCACCAAGCCGGGTGGGGAGCCAAACACCACCAAGTCGGGTGGGTAGCCAAACAGATCGATCTGACCACACTGACACGACCAAGTCGGGTGGGCAGCCAAATAACCGAACCGAACACCACCCAGCCGGGTGGGCAGCCAACACCACCAAGTCGGGTCGGTAGCCAAACTGATCGATCCGACCAGACGACACGACCAAGTCAGGTGGGGAGACAACAACGGCGATCCAAGTCCTCGCCAAGTCGGATGGGTAGCCGACAGAGCCATCAAGTCGGGTGGGCAGCCAACTAACCGAACCAAACACCACCGAGTCTGGTGGGCAGCCAAACGCCACCGAGCCGGGTGGGGAGCCAACCGCCACCGAGTCGGACAACGGCGAGCAACTAACCGAGCCACAAACGCCACCAAGCTGGGTGGGCCGCCAACCAACGGAGCCAACCACACGACACCACCAACTCCGGCATGGGAGCCAAGTAACCAAACCAAACACCACCAAGCCGGTGGGCTGCCAACCAACGTAGCCAACCAAACGACACCACCAAGTCCGGCATGGGGGCCAATTAACCAAACCCAACACCACCAAGTCTGGTTAATCCCCCCTCGGCAGCGGCTTGGAAGAAGGAAACCCTAAGTGCCAAGTGTCTTGCAACCCTCCCTAGGACTTGGGAGAAAAAAATGACAGCCCTGCTTGGAAGAAGGAACCTCTAAGTGCCAGTGTCTTGCAACCCTCCCTAGGACTTGGGAGAAAAAATGACCAGCCAAAGAGAATGCAACCGGGGATGCCACCAACTTGGGCGGGGGAGCCAACTAACCGAGATGGAAGCCGCCAAGTCAGTGGGGAGCTAATAACAACGGCGATCCCAGGACACCACCGAAGTCCAAGTGCAGGCAAACCACCACCAAGTCCGTGGAGGAGGCAACGACGGGCAAGAGGCCAAACACACGACTGTTGGGGGGGGGCGATCCACGACGCCACCAGTTCGGGTGGGTAGCCATGTCATAGAGCCAAGCACACGACACCACCACCCCGGTTGGGCAGCCGAATTAGCGGAGCAAAGGTCACCAAGTCGGTTGAGAGACCAAGGAGGACGATCCAAGTCGGGTGGGCAGCCAACTATCCAACCAAACACCGCCGAAGTCCTGGTTGGTCACACGACCACCCAGTCGGTTGGGTAGCCGACTATCGGAGCCAAACACCACCAAGTCGGTTGAGAGACCAAGGAGGACGATCCAAGTCGGGTGGGCAGCCAACTAACCGAACCAAACACCACCGAGTCGGGTGGGCAGCCAAACACCACCGAAGCCGGGTGGGCAGCCAACCACCACCAAGTCAAATGGGGAGCCAAACTAACCGACAGAGCCACCAAGTCGAAAGTGGGCAGCCAACTAGCCAAACCCAAACACCACCGAAGTCGGGTGGGCAGCCAACCACCACCAAGTCGAAAGTGGGGAGCCAAACACCACCAACTCGGGTGGGTAGAACTGATCGATCCGACCACACGACACGACCAAGTCGGGTGGGCAGCCAACTAACCGAACCAAACACCACCCACCGGGGGCAGGCAACCACCCAGCCAACCACCACCAAGTCGCGGTGGGTAGCCAAGCTGATCGATTAGACCACACCACACCCACCAAGTCGGGTGGGGAGACAACAACGGGCGATCCAAGTCCTCGCCAAGTCGGATGGGTAGCCGACATAGCCATCAAGTCGAAAGTGGGCAGCCACCGGGTGGGCAGCCAACCACCACCACCAAGTCGTGGGGGGGGCCAAACACCACCAAGTCGGTTGGGTAGCCAAACTAACCGACAGAGCCACCAAGTCGGGTGGGCAGCCAACTAACCAACCAAACACCACCGAAGTGGGGGGAGCCAAACAAACGGGTGGGAAGCCAACAAAGACCACCAAGTTGGATGGGTAGCCAAACACCACCAAGTCGGGTGAGCAGCCAACCACCACCAAGTCGCGGTGAGCAGCCAACCACCACCAAGTCGTGGGGGGAGCCAAACACCACCAAGTCGGGTTGGGTAGCCAAACTAACCGACAGAGCCACCAAGTCGGGTGGGCAGCCAACTAACCGAACCAAACGGGTGGGAAGCCAACGACGGCTGGCCAAAGACCCGACCAAGTCGGATGGGTAGCCAACCACCACCGAAGTCGGGTGGGGGGAGCCAACCACCACCAAGTCGGGTGGGGAGCCAAACACCACCAAGTCGGTTGGGTAGCCAAACTAACCGACAGAGCCACCAAGTCGGGTGGGCAGCCAACTAACCAACCAAACACCACCGAGTCGGGTGGGCAGCCAAACACCACCAAGTCGGGTGGGTAGCCAAACTAACCGACAGAGCCACCAAGTCGGGTGGGCAGCCAACTAACCAACCAAACACCACCGAGACGGGTGGGCAGCCAAACACAACCAAGTCGGGTGGGAAGCCAACGACGGCTGGCCAAAGACCCGACCAAGCCGGATGGGTAGCCAACCACCACCGAAGTCGGGTGGGGAGCCAACCACCACCAAGTCGTGGGGGGAGCCAAACACCACCAAGTCGGTTGGGTAGCCAAAACCGACCGAGAGAGCACCAAGTTTCGGGTGGGCAGCCAACCAACCGAACCAAACACCACCGAAGTCGGGCCGGCAACCACCACCACCACCACCAAGTCGGGAAGTGGGAAGCCAAGCCGGGGGGGGAGCCAAACACCACCAAGTCGGGTGGGTAGCCAAACAGATCGATCTGACCACACTGACACCACCAAGTCGGGTGGGCAGCCAACTAACCGAATCAACACCCACCCAACCAAACCGGTGGCAGCCAACACCACCAAGTCGGGTCGGTAGCCAAACTGATCGATCCGACCAGACGACACGACCAAGTCAGGTGGGGAGACAACAACGGCGATCCAAGTCCTCGCCAAGTCGGATGGGTAGCCGACAGAGCCATCAAGTCGGGTGGGCAGCCAACTAACCGAACCAAACACCACCGAGTCTGGTGGGCAGCCAAACGCCACCGAGGCCGGTGGGGGAGCCAACCGCCACCGAAGCCGACAACGGCGAAAGCAACTAACCGAGCCACAAACGCCACTAAGCCGGGTGGGCCGCCAACCAACGGAGCCAACCACACGACACCACCAACTCCGGCATGGGAGCCAAGTAACCAAACCAAACACCACCAAGCCGGTGGGCTGCCAACCAACGAGCCAACCAAACGACACCACCAAGTCCGGCATGGGGCCAATTAACCAAACCCAACACCACCAAGTCTGGTTAATCCCCCCACCAAGCAGCGGCTTGGAAGAAGGAACCCTAAGTGCCGTGTCTTGCAACCCTCCCTAGGACTTGGGAGAAAAAATGACCAAGTGCCACGAGTAACCCTCCCCACGCAGCTCGGTGGAGAAAAAAATGACCAAGTGTTGGGTTCCTCCACTTGATCGGCCATGCTTGGAGGAAGTGTTGGCTTGCAACCCTCCCTAGCACTTGGAGAAATAAATGACCAAGTGCCATGACGTAACCCTCCCCACATACCTAGGGAGGAGAGGGACAAATCGCAAAGACAAGAGGTCAAACCTCAACGGATCGTGAGCGCAAGGCTAAGGCTACTCTTCCGCCAAGACAAGCACTCGCCTTAATTTAAGTCGCCCAGATAGGATCTATCTCCCCGCCGCTTGGAATTATCCTACAAAGGCGACCCCCCCTCATCCTCTTCGACGAGAGGAGGCATCCCTCGACATCGGCTCTGGGGGCACACAAGGCACCCCTAACAAAGAGTCGGGTCACAACCGAGGAGGTAAAGAGCCAAGATCTAGCATGGATTCTGACTTAGAGGCGCTCACCATAATCCCACGATGGTAGCTTCAAGCCACCGGCTTTTCAACCAAGCCGCAATGACCAAGTATGCTAATCAACGGTTCCTCTCGCATTAAGTTGGATTACTATTGCGCACAAAGCATCAAGAGGGTAAAACTA
>JAJEKV010000056.1:95000-107500 GCA_021234155.1 Isoetes taiwanensis
CCGAGCGCACCAAACCCTCCATTCGCTTCCTCCCAGCAATTTCAAGCACTTTTTAACTCTCTTTTCAAAGTCCTTTTCACCTTTCCCTCAGGGTACTTGTTCGCCATCGGCTCTTTGCCAATATTTAGCCTTGGATGGAATTTACCACCCACTTAAGGCTGCATTCCCAAACAGCCCGACTCGCGGAGAGCGCCGGGAGCAACAGGGTCCGGCCCCGACGGGCTCTCACCCTCTCAGCGCCCACTTCCGTGGAACCTCGACCCGTCCGGCCGCAGGGACGCTTCTACAGACTACACCGCGAAACGCAAAAACGCCACGATTCTCAATCTGGCACCTTCCAGCCACCACTACTACTAGGGAAATCCCCGTTGGTTTTTTTTCCTCCGCTTTAATGATATGCTTAAACTCAGCGGTAGCCTTGCCTGATCTGAGGTCTCTTGGGTAGTGGCCACACAAGGGAACCAGCCGACACCTTAGCGACGAAAGCAACATGTTGGCAGGTGGGGGCACCGCCAGGACCAGCCGCAGCCGAAGCAAACGATAACCCGAACCAACCCCGCCAGTCCACGCTGACGATTTAGAGTGCGGCGCCCTCCCTATGCACTCCAGCCGACCACGCGGCTTGCCATGGACGGCCAATTTGCGCCGCATTCAGGCGAAGAGAGGGACGATTAGACGCCAGCCGCACATGCCCCTGACAAGCCCCCGGCGCAAGTTGCGCTCAAAGATTCAATGATTCACGGAGTTCTGCAATTCACATCACGTGATCGCATTTCGCCAAGTTTTTCATCGTGGGCAGAGCCAAGATATCCGCTGTCGAGAGTGGTACTATCCATCATTTCGCTTATCCGGCGGGGCGGCCGAAGACCCCCAATCCGTAGTCGCCACCATCCAAGACACATAAGGTTCCCCAAACGCAATGTAAATGGCACCCGAGCCCCGAGAGGCACGGGAGGAGGGGAACACTTGCCCAATCCACGCCAAGCACCCGAAAAGGCAGGACGGCACCGCAAGGAGCCCCCCCGACGCCACCCCTTGGTGCCTCGCAAGGTAACCGAAGTTTAGGGGAGCTATGGCGCGAAAGCAGCAGCCACACCTCCGTGTGTGGCCCCTCGTGGGGACAAGGAAACGGTTCAACGGTTTGCACGGACGCAGTGTCAATGATCCTTCCGCAGTTCACCTACGGAAACCTTGTTACGACTTCTCCTTCCTCTAAATGATAAGGTTCAATGAACTTCACCTCGCCACCGCAGCCGAACCGCAAGCCGCCGAGGCAATCCAACACTTCACCGACCATTCAATCGGTAGGAGCGACGGGCGGTGTGTGTAAAAAGGCGTGGACGTAGTCAACGCGAGCTGATGACTCGCGCTACTAGGAATTCCTCGCTGAAGATCAATAATTGCAATGATCTATCCCCATCACGATGAAATTTCAAAAGATTGCCCGAGCCTATCGCCCGGGCATGCACTCGCTGAATTCATCGCTGTAGAAGCGCGCGCCCGTAACATCTAAGGGCATCACGCACTGTTATTGCCTCAAACTTCCATCCGCTAGACGCCAATAGTCCCTCTAAGAAGCTGGCCGCAAAGGAAAGACCTTCGCAGAAGCTAGTTAGCAGTGCGAGGTCTCGCTCATATCGGAATTAACCGCATAAAATCACTCCACCAACTAAGAACGCCATGCACCACCACCCATAGAATCAAGAAAGAGCTCTCAATCACAATCCTTACTATGTCCGACCTGGTAAGTTTCCCCGTGTTGAGTCAAATTAAGCCGCAGTGCTCCACTCCCCGGTGGTGCCCTTCCGCAATTCCTTTAAGTTTCAGTTTCAGCCTTTTCACCATACTCCCCCGAACCCAAAAAACTTTGATTTCTCATGAGGTGCCGGGCGAGTCATCGGCAACATCCGCCGATCCCTAGTCGGCATCGCTTATGGTTGAGACTAGGACGGATCCGATCGCCTTCGAGCCCCCAACTTTCGCTCTTGATTAATGAAAACATCCTTGGCAAATGCTTTCGCAGTAGTTCGCCTTTCATAAATCCAAGAATTTCACCTCCGACAATGAAATACTTAATGCCCCCCAACCCGCCCCCCTATTAATCATTACTCCGTCCCCGGCGACCAACGGAAAAGGACCGGGTCCTATCACGCTATTCCATGCTAACATATTCGTGAGCATAGGCCCGCTTTGAGCACTCTAATTTTTTTTCAAAGTAATAGCCGCTGCTCGGGCCCCCAGCCAATTAAGGCCGTGACAACGCCGCTAACTAGAAGGGTGAAATGCCCAAAGCACACCCCCCGGGGGGACCGCATCCCACCCCCGAGATCCAACTACGAAGCTTTTAACCGCAACAACTTAAATATACGCTTATTGAGCTGGAATTACCGCTGCCGCCGGCACCGTGACTTGCCCTCCAATGGATCCTCGCTAAGGGATTTAGATTGTATTGTACTTCCACCACCCAGACTTTGTAGAAGCCCAAGATTGTTATTTATTGTCACTACCTCCCCGTGATCGGATTGGGTAATTTGCGCCGCCGCCGCCTTCCTTGGATGTGGTAGCCGCCTCTCGTGCCCCTCTCCCGAAATCCGAACCCTAATTCCCCCGCCACCCGCCACCACCATGGTAGGCCACTATCCTACCATCGAAAGTTGATAGGGCAGAAATTTGAATGAAATATCGCCGGGCGCTTAAGGCCGCGGCGATTCGACTAGTTATCATGAGTCATCACAAGAGCGTGCAAGCCCGCATCGCCTTTTATCTCGATAAATGCATCCCTTCCATGGGTCGGACTTGGTGCACGATAGCTCTAGAATTACTACGGTTATCCGAAAGTAGTAAGATACCATCAAATAAACTATAATCGATTTAATGAGCCATTCGCAGCTTCACAAAGACAAGGTAGCTTATACTTACACATGCATGGCTTAATCTTTGAGACAAGCATATGACTACCGGGCAGATCAACCAGGTAGCTTCCATAAAGGGATAGCCATCCACCCACACCACCGGGTGGAGGGGCACAACGAGAGGGAACGATCAAGATCGACTCCGCCGCTCCCAAAGGGGCCGAAGCGGCAAGACGATGGAGGCATGGTCGCCTCGCACCAACACTTGAAGTGGGAGGTCGGCCGCCAACCAACAAAAAGAAAGAAAGAGGAGAGAAGGACATGCACCGCACCAACCGAAAGTGTCCAAGAATGGAACCGAACCGCCACCAAACGACGCCGGAGGCCGTGGAACACACATGATGAGGACTAGGTCGAAATAACATTGAACGCCTCGAACTTGTTGTGTGCATCCGAACTCCAAAGATGGTAGGTGGAAGAGGTTCCGCCGCCGCTCCCGGCACACAAAAAGAGGGTAAAAAAGCACATCTCCAACCATCCAAGGCCTATGCATTGGCGGGCGAGAGCAGGGGCCACCAACCACAACGAGCCCGCAATCCGTAACGAGGCCACAACCGCCATGAACGAGCCAAACGGGACCCAATGGGGCAACGGAAACAAGAGCAAGGCACCACCACAAAGACAACCCAACCGGACGGGTCCGAGAGGGAGGGCACGATGGAGCCAAGCCCAAAACCAACATCACATTCCCAACAGGCCTTGGCAACCTTCCACCAACCCGCTTCCGGGAGGCAGGTCGACACCGAGGCCGAATTTCCAACATTGAGGAACCAACACGCCAAAGCCAACCAAAGGCGACGGAAACAACGGAGGGCACCAAGCCGGTGTGGCACACAAAACCCGAGGAACCGAATCCTTTGAAACACGGGCGAAAGCACGACGCGAAGTCGGGACCCGCATTGTAGCACGCAACAACAAGGTGAAATGCACTTCCCAACTTCCAACTCAATCTGAACACGCACAAATCCCATTAAGCCAAGGCGGGTCCGGAATAACGGGCCCGACACGATTAGCCAAAACGACCAAGGGCAAGCAACCCATTCCAGCTCCAGCCCGCCTTACATGCTTGGGAAGGAAAGCCACCAACCGGGCTAGACCAACCCAACAAGCAACCGCCCCGAAAGTAGCCGCCGAAGTCGAAAGCAAGAGTGTTGGCCATGTTCACGCTAAAAGTCTTGGTCGACGCCAAGGCCCCGCCGAGCCAAAACGAATGCCAAGGACCAACACCACCCGACAAGGACCACCCACCTTGCCCAAAACCGCTTTCAGAAGTTCACCATGTCTCCTCCGACTGCGGAACGACTCCATGGCCAAGACAAGGGGAAGCCGAAAGCAACCCGGGTTGGGAAGCAAAACCACCAATTAGTGCAAATCGTGATCACCGAGCCCGCCATCGGTAACCAGCCGCACCAGCCCTCGCCTAAGATCATCGCGGGGCGATGGCGATCCCAGCCAAAAAAAGCCTTGAACCAACCGAAATGGGCTACCAGCCATTTAGTTCAAACCAACAACCAGCCCAACCAGCTAGCTATTAAGCCGCCCGATGCCGCCGCATCCAGCTATCCGCCTGGCTAACCGACAAGCCACCACCAGCCAAACGCTCCACACACGACGCACACCACCAACCAACCAACAATGCGAGCCAACAGACCCGAGCCAACCAACCGCGTCCGGGGAAGGAGCCAACCCAGCCGGGCACAACCTGCGGAGGAACTTGAGTCACCACCGAGATGACCAAGCCAAGAAACCAGAGGTGACCAAACCGGTGGAGCCAGCCAAAACGACTAACGGAACCAACCGGCCGGGTGGGGAGCCGACTAACCGAGGGACCGAGGGAAGTAACCGACCAGTCATGACCAACCCAAGTTGGGATCTTAAGTGGGTTTTCTACTAAGTGCCCAGCCGAAACCAACCGGAGGTGACCAAAACCGAGGTGCCTTCATTGGGAACCAACCGACTAGCCGACCAACCAGACCGACCAACGGGACCAACCGGGTCGGGTGGGTAGCCGACTAACCGGACTGACCGAGGGAAGTAACCGACCAGTCATGACCAACCCAAGTTGGGATCTTAAGTGGGTTTTCTACTAAGTGCCCAGCCGAAACCAACCGGAGGTGACCAAAACCGAGGTGCCTTCACATTGGAACAAACCGACTAGCCGACCAACCAGACCGACCAACGGAACCAACCGGGGTCGGGTGGGGAGCCGACTAACCGAGGGACCGAGGGAAGTAACCGACCAGTCATGACCAACCCAAGTTGGGATCTTAAGTGGGTTTTCTACTAAGTGCCCAGCCGAAACCAACCGGAGGTGACCAAAACCGAGGTGCCTTCACAGGGAACCAACCGACTAGCCGACCAACCAGACCGACCAACGGAACCAACCGGTCGGTTAGGGAGCCGACTAACCGAGGGACCGAGGGAAGTAACCGACCAGTCCATGACCAACCCAAGTTGGGATCTTAAGTGGGTTTTCTACTAAGTGCCCAGCCGAAACCAACCGGAGGTGACCAAAACCGAGGTGCCTTCACTGGGAACCAACCGACTAGCCGACCAACCAAAAACCGACCAACGGAACCAACCGGGTCGGTTAGGGAGCCGACTAACCGACCGACCGAGGAAAGGAACCGACCAGCCATGACCAACCCAAGTTGGGATCTTAAGTGGGTTTTCTACTAAGCCCCAGCCAAAAAAAACCAACCGGAGGTGACCAAAACGGAGGAGCCTTCACAGGAACAAACCGACTAGCCGACCAACCAAACCGACCAACGGAACCAACCAACCGGCAGCAAGGATCCAAGAGCTGAAAGGGGGCGATTGGCTTGTGCGCTTTGGAGTAGCCAAACGATCCGTGAGTACTAAGGTGCACAAAAGGCTAGAGCAACCCCGCGGGTAGCCAAAACCGAAAGTGAGCAAACCGCCTAAGTCGACCGCTGTACTAAGTCGCCCAAGACCAAGTGCAAACTGCCCCTTCCACTATCCCCCGTGGTTTGTGAATGCCCCCACACTTTTATGTCAAAAATAGGGGCCCCCCCCCCCATAAAGAGGGGCTCTGAGCCGCTGAACGACGGCATGGATAGGAAGGGGGCGCCAAGAAGGAAGCTTATAGGTGGCAGCCTCCCGCCAATCGGAGATTCCACGCGGCGCCAAATAGGCGCCTATTGTCAGCACCCCCCCGCTATCAGCCGGGCGCCGCCGCCAAGGCGGGCGCGGACCTCCCCCGCACGCACGCCGGCCCGGGGCTTTGACGGGACTGCCGCCGATGCGCGCGCCAAGTCGCCGTGGGGACGCGGCAGGCCGTCCCGACACGCCACGCAGGGCCTCTGCTGACGCTGGCCAGGTCCCCCGCTATCAGCCATAGCCCCCGCTATCAGCCATGGCGGGCGCTGACGGGCCTAGAGTCGCCGGCCGCCCCGCTGAGGCAAACGCTGGACCGGGCGAGGGCAAGCGCGCATTGCTGACGTGGAAACCATCTCGCACGCCATCCAAGACCCGTGATGACGGTCAGGCCCCCGCTATCAGCCAAAACCCCGCTATCAGCCGAGGCATGCGCTGACGGGCCTAGAGCCGCCTTCGGCGGCCGACGCTGGCAAGTGCGAACCCGGCGGCAGGGCGCATTGCTGACGTGGAAACCATCTCGCACGCCGTCCAAGGCGCGCTGACGTGTCAGCCCCCATTATCAGCCAAGTACCCCCGCTATCAGCCGAGGCGGCGCTGACGGGTTTAGAGCCGCCCCGGGCGGTCCGGCGCGGGCAAGGGCGCATTGCTGACGTGGAAACCATCTCGGCACGCCGTCCAAGGCCCGTGCTGACGTGTCAGTCCCCCGTTATCAGCCAAGTACCCCCGTTATCAGCCGAGGCGTGCGCGACGGGCCTAGAGCCGCCTCGGGCGGTCCGGGCGGGGCAAGGGCGCATTGCTGACGTGGAAACCATCTCGCACGCCGTCCCAAGGCCCGTGCTGACGTGTCAGTCCCCGTTATCAGCCAAGTACCCCCGCAGCCGATCAGCCGAGGCGCGCGCGACGCCATCTCGCACGCTTTTATATCAGCCAAGCCCCGGGCGGTCCGGCGCGGGCAAGGGCGCATTGCTGACGTGGAAACCAGCTTGGCACGCCGTCCAAGACCCGTGATGACGTGTCAGTCCCCCGTTATCAGCCAAGTACCCCCGTTATCAGCCGAGGCGTGCGCGACGGGCCTAGAGCCGCCCCGGCGGTCCGGGCGCGGGCAAGGGCGCATTGCTGACGTGGAAACCATGTCGGCACGCTGTCCAAGACCCGTGCTGATGTGTCGGGCACCCATTATCATCCGCGGGTACGGAGGAGGCCGCCAACTTAGGCTTTAGGGCGGCAATGTTGGCTCGGCGGTCATATGCCGCAAAAGCGAGCCGGGCGAAAAATGCGGGAGCCTAGACAAAACCAGACGAAAGCAATGTCCTCCAAGGTCGTAGTCATCCGAAGGCCGCCTTTATCAGCCTCAAAGACGAAAGAGGCAAGAAAGACCGCCGCGATCCACCATGTGCCGCCCGCGCGCCTTGCTTGCTTGGTCGGGTGCGGGTCCGTCGCGGGAATTGCGGTTGCCGACACGCCAACCATCTCCCCTTGTCGTAAAAGGTCACTGCTGATGTGGCAGGCCTCCTGTTATCGGCCGGGGCACGAGATGAGACCGCCAAGTCGGGCTTGAGGCGTCAACGATGGCTCTCGGGCGGTCATGAGCCACAAACACGGATTCGCTGGCATATATGCGGGGATATGACATGGAAACCATATCGAATGCCATCCGAACCCGTAGTGACGGGAAGGCCGCCTGCTATCAGCCAAGGCGCAAGAAGAGGCATTAAAGGCCGCCGATCCACCAAGTAGTGCCGCCCATGCGCCCCCGCCGAGGTCGATGCGCGGTCCGGGCGCTGCGGAAATGGCGCTGCTGTCGACGTGGTAAATCCATCTCCTTGTTGTAAAAGGCCCGCGTCGGCGGCAGGCCGCCTTTTATCAGCCGCGGGCGCAAGAGGTGGCCGCCAACTCGGGCTTGAGGCGGCAACCGCGGGTTCCGGGGCGTCGCCCACCGCAAACGATATCCGGGCGGGGCAAATGCGGGATATGGCATGGAAGCCATATCCTAATGTCCTCCAAGACGGTGGTGATGTGGCAGGCCTCCCGCGATCAGCCACAATGCGAGAAGGTGCGTAAAAGGCCGCCGCGATCTACCAAGTGTCGCCAGGCGGCGTCCCCGCTTGGCCGATGCGGGTTCGGGCGCGCGGAAAGGGCGCGGTTATGGGGCGCGGGTAACCATCTTCCCATGTCTTGAAAGACTCATGCTGATGTGTCAGGCCGCCTGTAATCAGACGCGGGCGCAAGAGGAGGCCGCCAACTCGGGCTTGAGGCGGCAACGGTGGCTACGGGCGTCATGCACCGTAGACGCCGATCTTGCGCTGGCAAAATGCGGGATATGACAAGGAAACCATATCGAATGTCTCCAAGATCCGTAGTGATGTGGCAGGCCGCCCGGCCCATCAGCCGTAGCGCGAAAAAAAGACGCCGAAAGGCCGCCGCGATCTACCAAGTGCCGCCCGCGGCGGCCTTGCGCGGGCCGGCGCGGGTCGGACGCTGCGAAAGGGCGCGGTCGCCGACGCTGTAACCATCTCCCCATGTCATCCAACACCCGCGGCAATGTGGTAGGCGCCCCCCTCTCGACTTGGCACGGGAGAGGCCGCCAACTCGGGCTTGGGGCGCAAAAGGTGGCTCCGGGCGTCATAGCCCATGAACGAGGACCAGGTGGGGGGCAAATGCGAGGAGACCACATGGAAACCGGTCGGCACGCGACCAAAGACTCGCGGCAAACATAAATGCCACCCGCCATTGGCCGGGTACAGAGGAGGTGCCGAGGCGGGATTGGTGCGGCAAACCGTGACTCGGGCCCAAGGAGGACAATCCAAAACGACCAGCCAAAGAGAATGCAACCGGGATGCCACCAACTTGGGCGGGGAGCCAACTAACCGAGATGGAAGCCGCCAAGTCGCTGGGGAGCTAATAACAACGGCGATCCCAGACACCACCGAGTCCAAGCATGGCGAGGCAACCACCACCAAGTCCGGGTGGGGAGGCAACGACGGCGCAGCCAAACACACGCACCAAGTTGGGTGGGGGCGATCCACGACACCACCAGTTCGGGGGGGTAGCCATGTCATAGAGCCCAAGCACACGACACCACCCACCGGTTGGGTAGCCGACTAGCGGAGCCAAAGGTCACCAAGTCGGGTTGAGAGACCAAGGAGGACGATCCAAGTTGGGTGGGCAGCCAACTAACCAACCAAACACCACCGAAGTCGGGTGGGCACACGACCACCCGGGTTGGGTAGCCCGACATCGATCGGTTGGGGGTAGCCGACTATCGGAGCCAAACACCACCAAGTCGGGTTGAGAGACCAAGGAGGACGATCCAAGTCGGGTGGGCAGCCAACTAACCGAACCAAACACCACCGAAGTCGGGTGGGCAGCCAAACACCACCGAAGCCGGGTGGGCAGCCAACCACCACCAAGTCAAATGGGGAGCCAAACTAACCGACAGAGCCACCAAGTCGAGTGGGCAGCCAACTAGCCGAACCAAACACCACCGAAGCCTCGGGTGGGCAGCCAACCACCACCAAGTCGAAAGTGGGGAGCCAAACACCACCAACTCGGTGGGTAGAACTGATCGATCCGGACCACACGACACCCACCAAGTCGGGTGGGCAGCCAACTAACCGAACCAAACACCACCCACTCGGGTGGGCAGCCAACCACCCAGCCAAAAACACCACCAAGTCGCGGGGGTAGCCAAGCTGATCGATTAGACCACACCCATTACCCACCAAGTCGGGTGGGGAGACAACAACGGCGATCCAAGTCCTCGCCAAGTCGGATGGGTAGCCGACATAGCCATCAAGTCGAAAGTGGGCAGCCACCGGGTGGGCAGCCAACCACCACCAAGTCGCGGCGGGGGCCAAACACCACCAAGTCGGTTGGGTAGCCAAACTAACCGACAGAGCCACCAAGTCGGGTGGGCAGCCAACTAACCGAACCAAACACCACCGAAGTCGAAAACGGGGAGCCAAACACAACCAAGTCGGGGGGAAGCCAACAACGGCCACCAAGTTGGATGGGTAGCCAAACACCACCAAGTCGCGGTGAGCAGCCAACCACCACCAAGTCGCGGTGGGCAGCCCAACCACCACCAAGTCGGTTGGGGAGCCAAACAACCGACCACCAAGTCGGGTGGGCAGCCAAAACCCACCAAACACCACCAAGTCGGGTGGGCAGCCAACTAACCAACCAAACACAACCAAGTCGGGGGCCAAACACACCGAAGTCGGGTGGGGCAGCCAACTAACCGGAACCAAACACCACCGAAGTCGGGTGGGCAGCCAAACACCACCAAAGTCGGGTGGGAAGCCAACACCACGGTCTGGCCAAAGAACCGACAGAGCAAGTCGGATGGGTAGCCAACCAACCACCACCGAAGTCGGGTGGGGGGAGCCAACCACCACCAAGTCGGGGGGGGCCAACAAACACCACCAAATCGGGTTGGGTAGCCAAACAAACAAACCGACAGCCAGCCACCAAGTCGGGTGGGCAGCCAACTAACCCGGGTGGGCAGCCAACAAACACCACCGAAGTCGGGTGGGCAGCCAAACACAACCAAGTCGGGTGGGAAGCCAACGACGGCTGGCCAAAGACCCGACCAAGCCGGATGGGTAGCCAACCACCACCGAAGTCGCGGGGGGAGCCAACCACCACCAAGTCGGTGGGGAGCCAAACACCACCAAGTCGGTTGGGTAGCCAAACTAACCGACAGAGCTACCAAGTCGGGTGGGCAGCCAACCAACCGAACCAAACACCACCGAAGCCGGGCCGGCAGCACCACCACCACCAAGCGGGGGGGGGGGCCAAAACACCACCAAGTCGGGTGGGTAGCCAAACAGATCGATCTGACCACACCGACACGGACACACCAAGCAGTCACCAAGTGGGCAGCCAACCAACTAACCGAACACAACACCACCGAAACGGGGAGCCAACAACACCACCAAGTCGGGTCGGTAGCCAAACCGATCGATCCGACCAGACGCATTTACCAAGTCAGTCGGGTGGGGAGACAACGACGACGATCCAAGTCCTCGCCAAGTCGGATGGGTAGCCGACAGAGCCATCAAGTCGGGTGGGCAGCCAACTAACCAAACCAAACACCACCGAAGTCCGGTGGGCAAACAAACGCCACCGAGCCGGGGGGGAGCCAACCGCCACCGAAGCCGGACAACGGCGAAAGCAACTAACCGAGCCACAAACGCCACCAAGCCGGTGGGCCGCCAACCAACGGAGCAACCACACGACACCACCAACCCGCATGGGGAGCCAAGTAACCAAACCAAACACCACCAAGCCGGGTGGGCTGCCAACCAACGAGCCAACCAAACGACACCACCAAGTCCGCATGGGGGCCAATTAACCAAACCCAACACCACCAAGTCCGGTAATCCCCCTCAGCAGCTGCTTGGAAGAAGGAACCCTAAGTGCCTGTCTTGCAACCCTCCCTAGGACTTGGGAGAAAAAAAATGACCACCAAGTGCCACGAGTAACCCTCCCCACGCAGCTCGGGTGGAGAAAAAATGACCAAGTGTTGGGTTCCTCCACTTGATCGGCCCATGCTTGGGAAGTGTTGGCTTGCAACCCTCCCTAGCACTTGGAGAAATAAATGACCAAGTGCCATGACGTAACCCTCCCCACATACCTAGGGAGGAGAGGGACAAATCGCAAAACAAGAGGTCAACCTCAACGGATCGTGAGCGGCAAGGCTACTCTTCCGCCAAGACAAGCACTCGCCTTAATTTAAGTCGCCCCCGATAGGATCTATCTCCCCGCCGCTTGGAATTATCCTACAAAGGCGACCCCTCATCCTCTTCTGACGAGAGGAGGCATCCCCATACATCGGCTCTGGGGCACACAAGGCACCCCTAACAAAGTCGGGTCACCCGAGGAGGTAAAGAGCCAAGATCTAGCATGGATTCTCGACTTAGAGGCGCTCACCATAATCCCACGATGGTAGCTTCACACCAATCGCTTTTCAACCAACCAAGCGCAATGACCAAGTATGCTAATCAACGGTTCCTCCTCGCATTAAGTTGGATTACTATTGCGCACACGCTGCATCAAGGGGTAAAACTAACCTGCCTCACGACGGTCTAAAACCCAGCTCACGCTCCCTATTGGTGGGTGAACAATCCAACACTTGGTGAATTCTCGCTTCACAATGATAGGAAGAGCCGACATCGGGATCAAAAAGCAACGCCGCTATGAACGCTTTGGCGCCAAGCCACAAGCCGCTATCCCCCGTGGTAACTTTTCTCGACACCTCTAGCTTCAAATTCAATAACTAAAGGATCGATAGGCCATGCTTTCACAGTTTGTATCCGCATCAAGATCAAAATCAAATGAGCTTTTACCCTTTTGTTCCACACGAGATTTCTGCTCTCGCTTGAGCTCATCTTAGGACACCTCAAATCTATCTTTTAACAGATGTGCCGCCCCAGCCAAACTCCCCACCGACAATGTCTTCCGCCT
>JAJEKV010000056.1:110000-172128 GCA_021234155.1 Isoetes taiwanensis
TAGGGAAATCCCTGTTGGTTTTTTTTCTCCGCTTTAATGATATGCTTAAACTCAGCCGTAGCCTTGCCTCGATCCGAGGTCTCTTGGGTAGTGGCCACACAAGGGAACCAGCCGACACCTTAGCGACGAAAGCAACATGTTGGCAGTGGGGGGCACCGCCAGGACCAGCCGCAGCCGAAGCAAACGATAACCCGAACCAACCCCGCCAGTCACGCTGACGATTTAGAGTGCGGCGCCCTCCCTATATGCACTCCAGCCGACCACGCGGCTTGCCATGGACGGCCAATTTGCGCTTCGCGATTCAAGGCGAAGCGAGGGGACGATTAGACGCCAGCCAGACATGCCCCTGACAAGCCCCCCCAGCGCAAGTTGCGCTCAAAGATTCAATGATTCACGGAGTTCTGCACCACATCACGATCGCATTTCGCCAAGGCTTTCATCGTGGGCAAGAGCCAAGATATCCGCTGTCGAGAGTGGTACTATCCATCATTTCGCTATCCGGCAAGGGCGGCGGAAGACCCCCCCAATCCAGAGTCGCCACCATCCAAGACACATAAGGTTCCCCAAACGCAATGTAAATGGCACCCGAGCCCCGAGAGGCACGGAGGAGGGGAACACTTGCCCAATCCACGCCAAGCACCCGAAGCGCGCAGGACGGCACCGCAAGGAGCTCCCCGCCCGACGCCACCCCTTGGTGCCTCGCAAGGTAACCGAAGTTTAGGGGAGCTATGAGCGCGAAGCAGCCACACCTCCGTGTGTGGCCCCTCGGGGGACAAGGAAACGGTTCAACGGTTTGCACGGACGCAGTGTCAATGATCCTTCCGCAGTTCACCTACGGAAACCTTTGTTACGACTTCTCCTTCCTCTAAATGATAAGGTTCAATGAACTTCTCACCTCGCCACCGCAGCGAACCGCAAGCCGCCGAGGCAATCCAACACTTCACCGACCATTCAATCGGTAGGAGCGACGGGCGGTGTGTACAAAGGGCGGGACGAAGTCAACGCGAAGCTGATGACTCGCGCTACTAGGAATTCCTCGCTGAAGATCAATAATTGCAATGATCTATCCCCATCACGATGAAATTTCAAAAGATTGCCCGAGCCTATCGCCCGTGGCATGCACTCGCTGAATTCATCGCTGCAGATGCAAGCGGCGCCCCGAACATCTCTAAGGGCATCACGCACTGTTATTGCCTCAAACTTCCATCCGCTAGACGCCAATAGTCCCTCTAAGAAGCTGGCCGCAAAGGAAGACCTTCGCAGAGCTAGTTAGCAGGCCGAGGTCTCGCTCATATCGGAATTAACCGCATAAATCACTCCACCAACTAAGAACGCCATGCACCACCACCCATAGAATCAAGAAAGAGCTCTCAATCTGGCCAATCCTTACTATGTCCGACCTGTAAGTTTCCCCGTTTGAGTCAAATTAAGCCGCAGTGCTCCACTCCTGGTGGTGCCCTTCCGCAATTCCTTTAAGTTTCAGCCTTGGCACCATACTCCCCGAACCCAAAAACTTTGATTTCTCATGAGGTGCTCATGAGTCATCGGCAACATCCGCCGATCCCTAGTCGGCATCGCTTATGGTTGAGACTAGGACGGATCCGATCGCCTTCGAGCCCCCAACTTTCGCTCTTGATTAATGAAAACATCCTTGGCAAATGCTTTCGCAGTAGTTCGCCTTTCATAAATCCAAGAATTTCACCTCCCGACAATGAAATACTTAATGCCCCCAACCGTCCCTATTAATCATTACTCCGTCCCCCAAGACCAACGGAAAAGGACCGGGTCCTATCACGCTATTCCATGCTAACATATTCGTGAGCATAGGCCTGCTTTGAGCACTCTAATTTTTTCAAAGTAATAGCAGCCGCCGCTCCTGGCCCCCCAGCCAATTAAGGCCGTGACAACGCCGCTAACTAGAAGGGTGAAATGCCCAAAGGCACACCCCCCGAGGGGCGGACCGCATCCCACCCCCGAGATCCAACTACGAGCTTTTAACCGCAACAACTTAAATATACGCTTATTGAGCTGGAATTACCGCTGCCACCGGGCACCGTGACTTGCCCTCCAATGGATCCTCGCTAAGGGATTTAGATTGTACTCATTCCAATTACCGACTTGTAGAAGCCCAAGATTGTTATTTATTGTCACTACCTCCCCCCGTGATCGATTGGGTAATTTGCGCTACCGCCGCCTTCCTTGGATGTGGTAGCCGCCTCTCGTGCCCCTCTCCGAATCGAACCCTAATTCCCCGCCACCCCCCCCATGGGGTAGGCCACTATCCTACCATCGAAAAAGTTGATAGGGCAGAAATTTGAATGAAATATCGCGGGGCGCCCGCGGCGCGATTTCGACTAGTTATCATGAGTCATCAAGAGCCTTGCAAAAGCAAGCCCGCATCGGCCTTTTATCCGATAAATGCATCCCTTCCATGGGTCGGGACTTGGTGCACGATAGCTCTAGAATTACTACGGTTATCCGAGTAGTAAGATACCATCAAATAAACTATAATCGATTTTAATGAGCCATTCGCAGCTTCAAAGACAAGGTAGCTTATACTTACACATGCATGGCTTAATCTTTGAGACAAGCATATGACTACCGGGCAGGATCAACCAGGTAGCTTCCATAAAGGGATAAAGCCATCCACCCACACCCAAAATGGAGGGGCACAACGAGAGGGAACGATCAAAATCGACGACCCGCTCCCAAAGGGGCCGAAAATTTGGCAAGAAGACGATGGAGGCATGGTCGCCTGCACCAACAACTTGAAGAAGGAGGTCGTCGGAGTTCAACCAACAAAGAAAGAAAGACAGAGGAGAGAAGGACATGCACCGGCATCAACCGAAAGTGTCCAAGAATGGAACCGAACCGCCAGGGAAAAACGACCCGAGGCCGCCAGGAACACACATGATGAGGACTAGGTCGAATTTTAACATTGAACGCCTCAACTTGTTGTGTGCATCCGAACTCCAGCATGGTAGGTGGAAGAGGTTCCACGGATTTCACCAAAATACAAAGAGGGTAAAAGCACATCTCCAACCATCCAAGGCCTATGCATTTTGCACCAAGAGCAGGGCCACCAACCACAACGAGCCCGCAATCCGTAATCCAGGCCACAACCGCCATGAACGAAAGCCAAACTCGGGACCCAATGGGGCAACGGAAACAAGAGCAAGGCACCACCACAAAGACAACCCAACCGGACGGGTCCGATGGGGAGGGCAAGGATGGAGCCAAGCCCAAAACCAACATCACATTCCCAACAGGCCAACCTTCCACCAACCCGCTTCCGGGGAGGGTGGGAACCAAATTCCAACATTGAGGAACCAACACGCCAAAGCCAACCAAAGGGCATTTGGAAACAAAAAGGGAGGGCAAACCAATCAACATTTGCACACACAAAACCCGAGGAACCAACCCTTGGAACACATGCGCAAAAACGCCAAATGGTCGTGGACCCGCATTGTAAACGCAACAACAAAGGTGAAATGCACCCCCAACTTCCAACTCAATCTGAACACGCATGGATTAAACCACTTTGCCGAGTCCAAATAACGGCCCCCATGGTCATTAGCCAAAAAACGACCAAGGGCAAGGGCAACCCATTCCAGCTCCAGCCCCCTTACATGCTTTGGGAAGGAAAGCCACCAACCTGGCTAGACCAACCCAACAAGCAAATCGTCCCCGAAAGTAGCCAAAAAGTCATCAAGAGTGTTGGCCATGTTCACTAAAAGTCTTGGTCGACGCCAAGGCCCCGCCGAGCCAAAACGAATGCCAAGGACCAACACCACCTCGACAGTGACTCACCCACCTGCCCAAAACCGCTTTCAGAAGTTCACCATGCCCTCCGACTGCGGAACGCACTCCATGGCCAAGACAAGTGGGGAAGCCGAGCAACCCTGCTGGGAAGCAAAACCACCAATTAGTGCAAATCGCGGATCAATGGTTCGCCAATCGGGTAACCGCATTCCAGCCCTCAGCCTCTAGATCATCAGCCAGCGATGGCGATCCCACTAAAAGTTTCGAACTAACCGAGCTGGTGCCACCAGCCTATTTAGTTCAAAAACCAACAACCAGCCCAACTAGTTGTTGTTACTGATGCCGCTTGCCGCACGCCTATCCGCCTGGCTAACCTGACAAGCACCAGCCAAACGCTCCTCACACGACGCACATCAATTAACCAACCAACAATGCGGAAAGCCAACACTGAGCCAACCAACCGGCGGGCCGAAGGAAGGAGCTAACCAGCTTCCGCACAACCCAAGGAGGAACTTGAGTCACCACCGATGATTCAAGCCAAGAAAACCGAGGTGAGACCAAACCGGTGGAGCCACCAAAACGACCAACCAACCAACCTGGGCTCTGGTGGGGAGTCAATTAACTCCGAGGGACCGAGGGAAGCAAATCATCATCATGACCAACCCAAGTTGGGATCTTAAGTGGGTTTCTACTGCTGCCCAAACAAACTAACCGGGAGGTGACCAAAACCCAGGTGCCTTCACGTGGAACCAACCGGACATCGACCAACCGTGACCGACCAACGACCAACCGCCCAGTGGGTAGTCAATTAACCCGGACCGGACCGGCGGGAAGTAACCCACTGGGCCATGACCAACCCAGTTGGGATCTTAAGTGGGTTTTCTACCAAGTGCCCACCGGAACCAACCTGAGGTGACCAAAACCGAGGTGCCTTCACGTGGAACAACCCATCAGCCGACCAACCGCATCGCACTAACGGAACTAACCTGGCCGGGTGGGAGTCGATCAACCTGAGGGACCGAGGGAAGTAACCACTGGGCCATGACCAACCCAAGTTGGGATCTTTTAAGGGTTTTCTTAATTAAGTGCCCAAATTAAACCAACGGAGGTGACCAAACCGGTGGTGCCTTCACAGGAACTGAACCTAATTAGCCGACCAACCGACGGACTAACGTATCCAACCTGGCTAGGGAGCCGACTAACCGGAGGACCCAGGGAAGTAACTGACTACCATGACCAACCCAGTTGGGATTCCAAGTGGTTTTCTACTAAGTGCCCAGCCGAACCAACCCAGGTGACCAAAACCCAGGTGCTCTTTCATTAATGTGGAACCAAATCGATTAGCCGTAATTCAAATCCGCATCGAATTAACGGAACTCAACTCTATTTCTGAGCCGAATTAACCGTGACCGACCGAGGAAAGGAACCCATCTACCGCGACCAACCTGAAGTTGGGATCTTAAGTGGGTTTTCTACTATGCCCACCAAACCAACCGGAGGTGACCAAAACGAGGAGCCTTCATTGTGGAACAAACCGACTAGCCGACTAACCAACCGACTCAACGGAACTAAATCCGGGCCGGGCAAAGAAGGATCCAAGACAGCAAGGATATTTCAGGCGCTTTGGAGTAGCCAAACCATCTTAGAAAAGTACTAAGGTGCACAAAGGTTGTGAGCAACCCCAGTGAAGCCAAACCGAGTGAGCAACCGCCTAAGTCGATCAAGAAATAAGTCGCCACATCTGCGCAAACTGCCCCCTTCCACTATCCCCAGGTTTGTGAATGCCCCCACACTTTTATGTCAAAAATAGGGCCCCCTACCTACAAAGCGAGGCTCCTCGAGCCGCTTAACCCACGGCATGGATAGGAAGGGGCTAGCGAGTTTTTCTATAGGTGGCAGCCTCCCACCAATGGAGAGATTCCACGGCGCCAAATAGGGCGCTTCTATTGTCAGCACCCCCGTTATCAGCTGTGGCGCCGCCTGCTATGTATCCCTCCCCGCACGACGCACCAAGCAGACGGGACTACCGATGCAAGCCAAGTCGTCGGGATCGCAGAGTACCGGGCCCCGACATCGCCACGCAGGGCCTCTGCTGACGCCGGGCCAGGGTCCCCGCTATCAGCCATAGCCCCCGCTATCAGCCATGGCGGGCGCTGACGGGCTCTAGAGCGCCGTGCCATCCCGCCAGGCAAACGCTGGACCGGGCGAAGTAAGCATTGCCACGTGGAAACCATTCACTTCATCCAAGACCCGATGACGGGTCAGGCCCCCGCTATCAGCCAAAACCCCAAGTATCAGCCGAGGCATGCGCCGACGGGTCAGAGTCGCCTCGGCGTTCCGGACGCTGGCAGGTGCGCTGGAACCCTGCCGGCAGGGCCATTGCCGACGTGGAAACCATCTCCGCATCGCCAATTCAAGGGCGCTGCGGCTGACGGTCAGCCCCCTCAAGTATCAGCCAAGTACTCCGGCATCGCTCGAGGCGCAGCGATGCCCAGAGCCTCGGCGGTCCGCTGGCAAGGGCGCATTGCTGACGTGGAAACCATCTCGCACGCCAGTCTAAGGCCCGGGTGGCTGACGCACGTCCCCCACAGCCGGGTACCCCGCTATCAGCCGAGGCTGGGCGCTGACAGTTTAGAGCCGCTCTCGCGTCCTGGCGGGGTAAGGGGCGCATTGCTGGATTGTATCATCTCTCAACGCTGTCCAAGGCTCGCGGCTGACGTGTCAGTCCCCGTTATCGCGCCCGGGCAATTCCCCGTTATCAGCCGGTTGCCGCCGACGCCTGAGTAGCCTGGCGTCCGGGCGCCGGCAAGGGCGATTGGTTGACGTGGAAACCAGCTTGGCACGCTGGCTTTCAAGACCCGGATGATGCGTCGTCCCCGCTATCAGCCAAGTACTTCGCGAGCCGAGGCGCGGCGCGACGGAAGTGCCTAGGAGTACCGGGAAGGTCCTACGCAAGGGCGCATTGCTGACGGAAACCATAAGCCGCATCGCCGTCCAAGACTGCGGCTGATGTCGGGCACCCATTATCATCCGTGGTAACGAGGGGAGGCCGCCAACTTAGGCTTTAGGCGCAATGCTGGTTCGGCGGCTATATGCCGCAAAAGCCAGCCGGGCGGAAAAAATGCGGAGCCTAGACAAAAAACTAGACGGTAATGTCCTCCAAGGCCGTGAGTCATCTCGAAGCCTCTATCAGCCTCCCAAAGACGAAGAGGCGGCAAGAAAGACCGCCAGACCACCATGTGCCGCCCGCGCGCCTTGCTTGGCCTGCAAGGGTCCGGCTGGAATTAAGTGTGGTTAGTCACACGCCAAATCCATCTCCCTTTGATCGTAGTGCTGTCACCGCTGATGGCAGTCAGCTCGCTATCGGCCGTGGGACGATGAGACCGCCAAGTCGCTTGAGGCGTTAACGATGGTTCTCGCCATGAGCCACAAACACTGACAAGGGCATAGCGCGGGATATGACATGTGGAAACCATATCGAATGCCATCCAACCCGTGAGGACGCGGGAAGGTCAGCCTCGCTATCAGCCGCCAAGGCGTTAAGAAGAGGCATTAAGGTCAGCCGCAGATTCACCAAGTAAGCCGCCCCATGCCCCCGCCGAAGTCGACAAGCGTCCGGCGCGGTGGAATGGCGCTGTCGCATTTGGTAATCCATCTCCCTTGCTGTGTGCTGCCCGCCGGTGCGGCGTCGCCTCTTTATCACCGCGGGCGCGAAAGAGGTGGCCGCCACCGCTTGAGCTGCGAACTGGTATTCGGCCGCCCAATCGCGAAACGATATCCGGCGGGGCAAATGCTGGATATGGCATGGAAGCCATATCCTAATGTCCTCCAAGACGGTGGTGATGTGGCGTGCCTCCCGGATCGCCTACAATGCGAGAAGGTGCGAAAAGGTCAGCCAGATCTACCAAGTGTGGCTCGCGGCCCTCGCTTGGCCGGAGCGCGTGGTTCTACAAGTAGGGGCATGGTTAAGGCGCGGTAACTATCTTCCGTCTTGAAGACTCTATGTCGATGTGTCAGCTCAGCCTGTGAATCGACGTATGAAGAGGAGGTCAGCTAACTCTAAGCTTGAGGCGAATCTGGCTACATGGCATATAACCGTAGACGTACGTGATTCGCTACGGCAACGCGTGGATATGACAAGGAAAACCATATCGGAATGTCTCCAAGATCCGTGAGGATGTGGCAGGTCATTCCGCCCATCAGCCGAAGGTGAAAGATCGCCTGCAGCGGCCGCCAGATCTACTGCCGCCCGCGGCGGCCTTTGCATGGCCGATGCTGCCGACGCTGAAAGGGCGCACGCCGACGCTAGGTTCATCTCCCCATGTCATCCAACAGCCGCAGCACGGTAGGCGCCCCGCTCGTAGACTTGCAACGGGAGAGGCCGGCCAACTCGGCAAGCTTAGCGGCAAGGTGGCTCCCGGGCGTCAAGTAGCGCCTATGAATCAGGACCAGGGGAAGTAAATGCCAGGAGACCCGCGATGAAAACCGGCTCAAGATGCACCAAAGATCGCGCGTATGTCGCCACCCGCCATTGGTCGTGGGTACGAGGAGGTGCCGTAGGGCGGATTGGTGCGCAAATCAGGACTTCCGGGGCCCAAGGAGGACAATCCAAAACGATCTTCAGCCAAAGTGAGAGAATGCAACCGGATGCCACTAACTTAGCTGGGAGCCAACTAACCGAGATGGAAGCCGCCAAGTCAAGGGGAGCTAATAACAACGGCTTATCCCAGACACCACCAGTCCAAGCATAGGGTAAATTCACCACCAAGTCCGGGTGGAGGCAACGACGGGCGAAGCCAAACACACTGCAATTGCTGGGTGGGGCGATCCACGACACTCCGCCTCGGGTGGGTAGCCATGTCATGAGCTAAGCACACGATACCACACCACTCCAAGCTTGGGTACTGACTACGAGCCAAAGGTCACCAAGTCGAAGAGAGACTAAGGAGGATTCATCTGATGTCGGGTGGGCAGCCACCGAACTCAAACACCCACGAAGCCCGTGGGCACACGACTGGCCACCCAGCCGTTGCAGTCAATTATTCTGAGCCAAACACCACCAAGTCGCTGGAGAGACCAAGGAGGATTGACCCAAGCTCCCGGGTGGGCAGCCAACCAACCGGAACCAAACACCACCAGTCGGGTGGCAGCCAAACACCACCGAAGGCCTGGGTGGGCAGCCAACCACCACCAAGTCACCGGGGTTTTAACTAACTGACCGTGAGCTACCAAGTCGAGTGGGTGCCAACTAATGGAACTGACAAACACCACCCAGCCCGTGGGCAGCCAACGCACCACCAAGTCGGTGCGGGGAGCCAAACACCACCAACTCGGTGGGTAGAATCGATCGATCCGACCAATACTCCATTACCCACTCAAGCCTGCGGGTACAAAATTAACCGGTCCAAACACCACCCGGGCCCCTGCAAGTGGGCAGCCAACCACCTACCCAAACACCACCAAGTCGCGGTGGGTAGCCAAGTTGACGATTAGGACCACCACACGGCTCAAGCTTCCGTGGGGAGACAACAACGGCGCATCCAAGTCCCGCCAAGCCCTCCGATGGCAGCCTACCAGCCATCAAGTCGGTGGCAGCCACGGGTGGGCAGCCAACCACCACCAAGTCGTATGGGCCAAACACCACCAAGCCCGCTGCGAAACAACCAACCTACGTGAGCTACCCAAGTCGGGTGGGCAGCCAACTAACCTAACCAAATTTTATGGAGCTAACACCCATGCAAAGACCTACCATTAAGTTGATGGTAGCCAAACACCACTAAGTCGTGTGAGCAGCCAACCACCACCAAGTCGTGGTGTGGAGCAGCTAACCACCACCAAGTCGCAGGAGCCAAACACCACCAAGCTCCAAGAAACAGCCAAACTAACCGACAGCCACCAAGCCCGTGGGCAGCCAACCAACCTAACCAAACACCACCGAAGCCCGGGTGGGCGCCCAAACACAACCAAGTCGGTGGGAAGCCAATCCATCGCTGGCCAAAGACCTCGACCAAGTCGGATGGGTAGCCAACCACCACCGAGTCGCAGGAGCCAACCACCACCAAGTCGTGCGGTGGGGAGCCAAACACCACCAAGCTCATGGTAGCCAAACTAACCTACGTGAGCCACCAAGCTCCCGTGGGCAGCCAACCAATCGAACCAAACACCACCTAGAAGCCCGCTCTGGGCAGCCCACTCCCACCTCACCTCGCTTCTGCGGGGAGCCAAAACACCACCGTTCCGTGGTAGCTAAACGCATCGACCGACTTCACACCGACACGCACTGCTCCGTGGCGCCTAACTAACCGAACCGAACACCACCGAGCCGTGGAAGCCAACACCACCAAGCCTGCCTGTGAGGCCAACCGATCGATCCGGAACAGACGCATTACCTACTCAAGTCGTGGAGACAACAACGCCCCGCCTAAGCCTGGATGGGTAGCCGACAGAGCTATCAAGCTCCGTGGGCAGCCAACTAACCGGAATTCAAACACCACCGAAGCCCCAGGCGCCTAAACGCCACCGAAGTTTCCGTGGGGAGCCAACCGCCACCGAGCCTATCAACGGCGAAAGCAACTAACCGAGCCACAACGCCTACCAGTCAAGGGCCCAACCAACGGAGCCAACCACACGACACCACCAACCTCGTGATGGGAGCCATGGGTAACCAAACCAAACACCACCACTAAGCCGGCAGGTCAGCCACCAACGAGCTAACCAAACGACACCACCAAGTCCTGCGATGGTGGCCAATTAACCAAACCCAACACCTCACCAAGTCCCCAAGCTAATCCCCACCGGAAGAAGGAACTCTAAGTGCCGCTTGTTCCCAACCCTCCCTAGGACTTTGGGAGTGAAAATGACCCTAAGTGCCACGAGTAACCCTCCCACGCAGCTCTGTGGGAGAAAATGACCGCGGGGTTCCTCCACTTGACGGGCCATGCTTCTGGAGGAAGTGCTGGCTTGCAACCCTCCCTTGTGCAGCACTTGGAGAAATAAAATGACCAAGTGCCATGACGCAACCCTCTCCCCACATACCTAGGGAGGGAGGGACAAATCGCAAAGACAAGAGGTGTCAACCTCAACTGGATCGTGAGGCAAGCGCTACTCTTCCGCACGCATCTGGCCTTTTAGTTCTAAGTCACTGCTCCCAGATGATCTATCTCCTACTGCTTGAATTTATCCCCATAAAAGGCACCCCTCATCCTCTTCGATCTAGAGGTGGCATCCCTCGACATCGCCTCTAAGTACACAAGGCACCCTAACAAGAGGCCTGTCACAACCGAGGAGGTGGTAAAGAGAGCTACCATCTAGCATGGATTCGAATTTCAGAGGCATGCTCACCATAATCCTACATGTGCTTCTGGCTACCACTCCAGCTTTTCAAATCCGCGCAGCAATGACCAAGTATTTAATCAACCTGCCTCCTCGCATCAAGCTGGGATTACCATTGCGCGCCAGCTGCATCAAGAGGGTAAAACTAACCTCGCCTCACTACCTGGGCCTAAACTCCAAACTCACGCCCTATCGGTGGGTGAACAATCCAACACTCTTGGTGAATTCCTGCCTTCACAATGATAGGAAGCATTTGCCATCAAGGATCAAAAGCAACGCCAGCTTATGAAACGCTTGGCCGCCATGCTCGCCATTCCCCGTGGTAACTCTTTTTCCTCGGCTAATTCTAGCTTCAAATTCACAACTAAAGGATCGGGATAGGCCATGCTTTCACAAATTTTGTATCCTCGTGATCAAGATCAAAAATCAAATGAGCTTTTACCCTTTTGTTCCACACCTAGATTTCTCGCTCAAAGTGGAGCTTCATCTAGACACCTCGCTAAGCATGCCTTAATGTGATGTGCCCCACCCAAATCCCCACCCCACAACAAATCTTTCCCTCGGCCTGACTCCACCGCATAGCTTTAATCTTTACATTCAGCAGTGCCGGCCCCCAGCCTCCACCTCACCCGAGTAAGTAAAATAATGCCAAAGTAGTGGTATTTCACTCCTGGCGCCGGTGTGGCTCCCACTTATCCCACACCTCCTGTCATTTCACAAAGCCTGACTAGGAGTCAAGCTCAACAGGTCTCTTCCCTCAACATTTTCCGCCCGCTCCCTCACGTGGTTTCCGCTTAGATAGTAGATAGGACAAAGGGGAAACTCTGTTAATCCATCCATGCGCTACACTAATTAGATGACGAGGCATTTCCGGCCACCTTAAGAGAGTCATAGTTACTCCCCAAATAAGCAATTCGCCAGCCGCTTGGTTGAATTTCTTCACTTTGATATTCGTGAGTAATCGGTGCAAAACCGCTACGCGCCACCCAGGAACCACCAAATGCCACTGTCCTGCTCCTAGATGAATCGCCTAGAGCAACCCAGGGAATGCATCTCCACTGCCCGGCTGGCACAGGAGTCACGCAGAACTCCAGCCAGGTCAGCACCCCTCGGCCCTGTCTCCCCAGAGCCAACTCCTTCCCAAGCCTGAATCCAGCCTTGCCTACCTCCCACCATTGTCTCACCCACTGAGGGTCACACCCTGGAGACCCATGGAGAGCCCACCCTGCAGTTGGGAATCTCCTTATTTTCAAGCAATGACTTTTACACCCCAAAGGACGCAAGTTGCAAGGCCCTATCTCCCAAACCTACTGCAGTCAGCCCACCCCCAAGCTGCCAGTGCAAGCAGGAGGTCCTTCCCTGTGGCCCCTCACACGTCCTCCCATTCTCCCCGCCTCTGAACTCAGCTGAATCCATTCCCTTTGCTCCAGCCTGGCCCAAGCAAGCCGATTGCCCTCCTACCTTTAGGGACCACCAAACCCAAGCGCCTGCCCGCCGCCTGCTAACCCTTCCTCCTGCCCTACCTGGAAATACTCTGCTACCACCAAGATCCCAGACCTGCCCACCCTGCCACCCTGCCTACACCCAATTTTTTTTCCTCCCCACCACCTCCCCACCCCCGCTGCCTGTCACGCCAGTTCCATTTCGCTAGCTGGATTCTGGTGAGTTGTGCCATACACTTGAAGTGATTAATTTCCATCAGGTTCTAATCAACACCACACCCTTTAGATCTAAGCAGCACTTCAAGCACCAAACGAATCCACAAAATGTCACTTGGAGTTCGAGCCCAGGTCAAGTCTACCGGAGCAAACCCCTTACCCATTTGTTTGAGAAATAGGCCTCAATCATTCGGCCATCGAAGCAAACTCTCGAACTAGTCCTGAAACTTGAGGGAAACCACTGGCTTAGATGGGTTCTAATAGTCTTCTACCCCCATACCTGCAAGTCCACGAATCATTGCATGATCGCTACCAGCCTTACCTGGAAGTTTCTCCTGCCGCCGCCGGCGTAGTTCAACAGCCCAACCCCGGTACGCTCAAACTCACGAGATCATGGCTTCCGCATGGCACCCTACACAGGCCCCTGCTCCACGCTGACGGGCCAACCACCAACTGCTAGACTCCCTGGTCCGTTTCAAGCGCTCCTACAAGCTAACGCCCGAGCATTGCTAGCTCAGCCAATGTGGCGCGGCGCCTCAGTCCCCGCCTACCATCCGCCTGCCCATCCCTCCCTTTGTCCCCTGTATCAGAGTCACCGCCCAAGACTCGAAGCTGGGATCGGGGCATCACCGAGGTCAGCTCCAAGTAACACTCCAACCGAGCAAAGCACTGCAAAGAACCTCCATTCGCCTCTCCCAGCAATTCCTCAAGCACTTTTAACTCCCTTTCAAAGTCCTTTCACCTTTCCTCGCTTACTTGTTCAAGCATCTGCCTCTTTGCCAATATTTAGCCTTGATGGAATTTACCACTCCACTTAAGGCCGTGATTCCCAAACAGCCCTCGACTCGGAGAGCCGCCTCGCGGGAGCAAATAGGTCCGGCCTCACTTCGGCTCTCACTTCCTCTCAAAGGCCCACTTCCGTGGAATCCCCACTCCGGCCCTCACGCAGAGGACGCTTCTATGCATTTCATACTCAAGTAAATCTAAAAACGGCCACGCATTCTCAATCCGGGTACCTTCCGGGCCAGCTTCGGGCCAAGCATTAGGGTATCCCCTGGTTTCTTTTCCTCCTCGCTTTAATGATATGCTTTAAACTCACGTAGCCTTGCCTCGATCCGAGGTCTCTCTTGGGTAGTGGCTATATTGCGAACCAAATTTACACCTTTAGCTTAATGGTGAGCAACATGTTGGCAGTGGGGGCACTTAGGACTTCAACAAGTAAATGGCAACGTGAGCAATCTCGAATCCAATCCCCGCTGGCCACGCTGACGCATTTAGGAGGCGCTGCCCTTCCCTATGGCACCCACCACTCAATGGCTTGCCATGGATTCGGCCAATTTGCGCTTCGCATTCGCTATGAGCCAGAGGGACGCATTAGACGCCGGGCCTGCATATGCCCCTGGATAAGCCCCAGCGCAAGTTGCGCTCAAAGATTCAATGATTCACTGAGTTCTCGCACTACATCACGACGATTTCGGCCATGCTTCTTCATCGCGGGCAAGAGCCAAGATATCCGCTACGAGAGTGGTACTATCCATCATTTCGCTGAGGTCCGCAGGGCCAGCCGAAGACCCCCAATCCGCCACCATCCAAGACACATAAGGTTCCTTCAAACTAATGTAATGGCACCCTCGAGCCCCCAGGAGGCAACGGAGAGGGGGAACACTCAATCCATCAAGACCGAAAGGCAGTGGATTCAAGACCGCAAGAAGGAGCCCCCACCCTCGGACGCACCCCTTGGTGCCTCGTGAAGGTAACTGAAGTTTAGGGAGCTATGGGAGTACGAAAGGCACCACACACCTCCAGTGTGGTCCCCTCGACCATGGAAACCCGCCTCTCAACCCGCTTTGCACGGACGTGTGTCAATGATCCTTCCGCTGTGTTCACCTACTTTAAACCTTGTTATACTTCCTTCCTCTGTCGATAAGGTTCACGAACTTCACCTCGCCACCAAGCAGCCAACCGCGAAGCGCCGAGGCAATCCCAACACTTCACCTTAATTCATTCAATCTAAGTAGAGCCACCGCTGCGGTGTACAAAGGGCGTGGACGTCAACGCTGAAAGGATGACTCAAGGCTTTACTAGGAATTCCCTGAAGATCAATAATTGCAATGATCTATCCCCATCACTTCATGAAATTTCAAAAGATTGCCCGGAGCCTATCTTACTCTGCAAGTATGCACTCGCGAATTCATCGCTGGCAGGCCACAGGCGCCCGTACTCATCTGGCGCATCACGCACTGCTATTGCCCCTCAAATCCTCCATCCCGCCAGACTCTTTGGCCAGTCCCCTCTACAGGCCGGGCCGCAGCGTTACCTTCGCTGTAGCTAGTTAGCAGCCGAGGTCTCATGCCTCAAGCATTCACTAACTGCATAAATCACTCCACCAACTAAGAACGCCATGCACCCTCACCACCCATAGAATCAAGAAAGAGCTCAACTGGCCAATCCTTACTATGTCCTGACCTCGTAAGTTTCCCCGCGGTTGAGTCACCTCCCCAAGCCGCAGGCTCCACTCCCCGTGGTGCTCCCTTCCTCACACCTTTAAGTTTCAGCCTTAAGTAATTATACTTCCCCTAACCCCAAAAAAATCCTTTGATTTCCTTATGCGAGGTACCGGGCGAGTCATCGGCGTAACATCCACGCATCCCAGCTCCAAGATCGCTTATGCTGAGACTAGGATTCAGATCCGACGCTCAGCCCCCAATCTCGCTCTTTTGATTAATGAAAATATCCTTGGCAAATGCTTCAGAAGTTCGCCTTCATAAATCCAAGAATTTCACCTCGGGACAATGAAATACCTAATGCCCCCTAACCTGCCCCTATTAATCATTACCCGTCCCTAAGACCAACTAAAAAGGACCGGTCCTATCACTTTATTCCATGCTAACATATTCGAGTATGTGGCCCCGCTTGGAAAGCACTCTAATTTTTCAAAGTATCAAATACGCTTCTGGCCCCACCCACCGTGACAATCGCCGCCAACTAGAAGGGTGTGAAATGCCCAAGCAGTAATACCCCCGAGGGGCTGACCGCGGCATCCCACCTCGAGATCCAACTACGTTTCTTTTGAATCGCAACAACTTAAATATACGCTTGTATTGGAGCTGGAATTACCGCTACCACGCACCACTGCCCCTCCAATATCCTCGTTGGCGGGATTGATCAGACTTATTCCACTACTAATGGTATAGCCCGTAAAGCATTGTTATTTATCATTACTACCTCCCCAGATTTTACTTGGCACTCTTGGCGCCCCGCCGCCTTCCCTTGGATGTGGTAGCCGCCTCCTCGCTCCCTCCCACCCCAACCCTCCCACCTCGCCGCCACCAAGCCACTCACTCATGGTAGCTACTATCCTACCATCAAAAGTTGATAGGCGTAAATTCCAAGAATGAAATATCAGCCGCTTAAGGTCAAAGCATTCTAATTACATATCATGAGTCGCTGAGCGTGTGCAAGCCTCGCACTTTTATCTCCATAAAATGCATCCCTTCCATGGCTCCGATCGGCGTAACGCATTAGCTCTAGAATTACTAATACTGCTATCCGAAAGTAGTAAGATACCATCAAATAAACTACATATAACCGATTTAATGAGCCATCTGCTAGCTTCACAAGCATAAGGTGTTTTTATACTTACACATGCATGGCTTAATTCCGAGACAAGTACATGACTACCTAAGTGTGATCAACTGTAGCTTCCATAAAGGGATGCATCCACCCACACCGGGTGAGGGGCACAACGAGAGGGAACGACAAGACGACTCCGGGCCGCTCCCAAAGGGGCTTCCAGCCAAAGACGATGGGAGTGCATGGGTCGCCTGCACCAAACACTTGAAGTGGGAGGTCGCCGCTACTACCAACAACAACAAAGAAAGAAAGACAGAGAGAGAAGGACATGCACCTAAGACTACAACCGAAAGGTCCAAGAATGGAACCGGAATCAGCGCTTACTAAAACGACGCGAGGCCGTGAACACACATGATGAGGGACTAGGTCGAAATAACACTTTGGAAATCGCCTCAACTTGTTGTGTGCATCTCTGCAACTCCAAAGATGGTAGGTGGAAGAGGTTCAAATGCCGCTCCCGGCTACTGTGCGGTAAAAGCACATCTCCCCAACCATCCAAGGCCTATGCATTGGCATGGTGAGCAGGGCCACCAACCAACAACGAGCCCCGCAATCCGTAATCCAGGCTACTAAATCACTATGAACCTGTTTCAACCGACCCAATGGGCAACTAAAATGCAGCAAGGCACCACCACAAAGACAACCCAAATCCTGACCAACCGAGGGAGGGCAATGGCGGAGCCAAGCCCAAACCTTCAACATCATTCCTAAATGTGCCTTAAAGTAACCTTCCTACCTCAACCCGCTTCCCGAGGCGTGCTCCGACAATCGCAGGCCAATTTCCAAATATCAGGAACTAACACGCCAAAGCCAAATCCAAAAGCGCGTGCATCGAAACAACGGAGGGCACCGCTCTGGCAGGGTACATAAACCCGAGGAACCGAATCCTTTGGGAACACCTGGCCAGCACGACGAGTCGTGGACCCGCATTGTAGCACGCAGTCAACAAGGTGAAATGTACCCCCAACTTTCTAACCTAATCCTGAACACGCATAAATCCCAGCTTACATGGTCCGTGGAATGAATCCGCCCGGCCATCGACATTAGCCAAACGACTGTAAGGGTGCGAAACGATTCCAAAATTAAAATTGGCTCTACATGTTGGGAAGGAAAGCTACCAATCGCTAGACCAACCCAACAAGCAACCGCCCCGGAAGCAGCCGAGGCCGAAAGGGGAAGAGTGTTGGGCTATGTTCACGCTAAAAGTCTTGGTCGCACGCCAAGGCCCCCGCCAGCCAAAACGTAATGCCAAGGACCAACACTACCCGACATAAGCGACCACCGCGACTCCGCCCAAAACCGCTCAGAGTTCACTAAGGGCCCCCTTCCTTCCGACTGCGTGGAATCCATCTACGGCCAAGACAGTTTGAACAACCCTATTGGGAAGCAAAACCACCAATTAGTGCAAATCGCGGATCACCGAAAGCCCGCCACCGTAACCGTTCTACCTGCCCTCGCCTAAGATCATCACGGGCTTAGCTTGATCCCGTTCAAAAAGCCTTGAACCAACCTAGAGCCAAGCTACCGTACCCATTAGTTCGAACTAACAATCCAGCCCAATCCAGCTGGTTGCTGCCACAACAGGGATGCCGCCGCGACTCACCTATCCGCCTGGCTAACCGATGCCACAAACGCTCCTCGCTACACGACGCGGCACACCACCAACCAACCAACAATGCGAGCCAATGTATTCGAGCCAACCAACTCGCGGCTCAAGGAAG
Organism: Isoetes taiwanensis; assembly: GCA_021234155.1. NCBI lineage: Eukaryota > Viridiplantae > Streptophyta > Lycopodiopsida > Isoetales > Isoetaceae > Isoetes > Isoetes taiwanensis. The sequence continues at coordinate 128,107 of JAJEKV010000056.1, forward strand.
GTGAGCCAACCACCGCACAACCCAAGCGAGGAATCCTGAGTCACCAACGGTATGCACGCCAAGAAACCAGAGGTGACCAAAACCCAAGGGAGCCACCAAAACGCATCAACGGAATCCTCAACCCTGGCCTGGGAGCCCACCTCAACCCGGGAGGGACCCCAGGTGCTAACCCACTTACTGGATGACCAACCCCAAGTTGGGATCTTATGGCTTCTACTGCGCCCCCAACCAACCTGGAGGGGTGATCAAAACCAGAGGTGCCTTCATTAGTGGAACCAAAACCCACTAGCCGACCAACTGCATCTACCAAGTGGGGCACTAACTCATTTGCGGGTAGAAGCCATCAACCTGACTCATACCCAGGGAAGTAAATCCCACTGTACCGCGACCAACCCAAGTTGGGGACCTTTTCATGCAGTTTTCTACTAAGTGCCCAAACAAACCAACCTGAGGTGACCAAAACCGAGGTGCCTTCATTAGTGGAACCAAACCTACCAGTCGTACTCAACCGTATCGGCCTCAACTTAATCAACCTGGCCGTGGGGGTTTTAATTAACCCAGGGACCCAGGGAAGTAAATCAGATCCCAAATTTCGGCGACCAACCCGGAAGTTGGGATCTTAAGGGTTTTCTACTGCGCTCCAAAATTTCGAAACCAACCGAGGTATCAAAACCGAGGTGCCTCTACAGTGGAACCAACCTAATTTTCAGCCGACCAACCGCATCAATTAACTGAATCCAACCTGGCCGGGTTAGGGAGCCGACCAACTTCCCAGGAGCTGAGGGAAGTAACGGATCACCATGACCAAACCCAAGTTGGGATCTTTAAGGGTTTTCGGCCGGCGCCTGGAAAATAAAACCAACCTGAGGTGACCAAAACCGCAGGTGCCTTCATTGTGTGGAACCAACGGGACCAGCTAATTAACCAAACACCTCCTCTCAATCTGAACTCAACCTATTTGCTAGGGAGCTTCTAATTAACCTAGATCGACTCCCCAGGAAAAGGAACCCACTCACGCACCAACCCAAGTTGGGATCTTAAGTGGGTTTTCAAGTGCCCAAATTTAAAACCAACCTGAGGTGACCAAAACTGAGGAGCCTTCATTGTAGTCATCAAAACCACTAGCTCTAGACCGTAACTCAAAACCTACCAACTAGAATCCAACCACGGGCAGCAAGGATCCAAGAGCTGAAAGGGGCGATTGGCTTTATTTTGAGCAGCCAAACCATCCAAGAGTACTCGGGCAGCAATAAAGGCGAGCAAACCCTCAAAGGGGTAGCCAAAACCGGTGAGCAAACCTTCCCAAGTCGCATCAAGTTGTACTAAGTCGCTCAAGACCAGTGCAACTGCCCCCTCCCACTACATCCCCCTGTGGTTTGTGAATGCCCCCACACTTTTATGTCAGGCCCCCCTCTCTCCATAAAGGAGGCTCTAGAGTCAACGACGGTGCATGAATAGTGAAGGGGGGGCGCCAAGAAGGAAGCTGCTTATATAGGTGGCAGCCTCCCTATCGGAGTTACGCCCCACGGCGCCTGGCCAGGGCGCCTATTGCTTCAGCACCTCGCTTATCAGTTAGCGCCAAGGCTGGGCGCGGGACCTCCCCGTGACGCATCGGCCCGGGGCTTTGTACCCGGGAGTGCCGCCGGCGCGCCAAGTCGCCGCGGGGACGCGTGGTGGTCGTCCCCGACACGCCACGCGCAGGGGCCTCTGCTGACGCTGGCCAGGTCCCCTTCCCCAAGCATCAGCCATAGCCCCCAGCACAGCCATGGGCGCTGACGCCTAGGGGAGTTTGCTTCGGCCGCCCCCACAGGCAAACGGACCGGGCAGGGCAAGTGCGCGCATTGCTGGACGGAAACCATCTCGCACGCCATCCAAGACCCGCGGATGACGTGTCAGGCCCCCTGCTATCAGCCGCCAAAACCCCCGCTATCAGCCGAGGTACGCGCCGAGTGGCCTGTGAGCCGCCGCAAAGTGCCCGACGCGTAAGTAACTCCGAAGCGGCAGGGGCGCATTGCTGATACGCGGTGTCCATCTCGCACGCCAGCTCCAAGATGCGCGTGCGCTGACGTGTCAGCCCCCATTATCAGCCAAGTACCCCCGCTATCAGCCGGTAGCGCGGCGCGACGCAGCCTAGAGCCGCCGGGCGGCCTCGACGCTGCAAGTGCGAACCCGGCTGGCATAGGGCGCATTGCTGACGCGGAAAACCATCTCGCGCACGCCGCTCCGCGTCTCGCGCTGACGTCACCCCCGCTATCAGCCAAGTAACACCCCCGCTATCAGCCGCAGGCGCATACGGGCTTCAGAGCCGCCCCGGCGTCCGGGCGCTGGCAAGGGCGCATTGCTGACGGTGGAAACCATCTCGGCACTACTGGCCCAAGGCCCGCGGCTGATGTGTCAGTCCCCGGTTATCGCCTGGCACCCCGTTATCAGCCAGGCGCGGCGCTGGACAGTTTCCAGATACGCTTCCAAGGCCCGGGCGGGGTAAGGGCGCATTGCCGACGTGGAAAACCATCTCGCACGCTTGCCCAAGGCCCGCAGGCGACGTGTCAGCCCCCGTTATCAGCCAAGTACCTCGCGGTCAGCTTCGGTGCGGCGCGACAAGGCCAGCAGCGGTCCGCCGGGCTACGGGTAAGGGCGATTGCCGGGACGTGGAAACGCCAGGGCTTTTGGCAACACGCCGGGTTCAAGACCCGCGGATGACGCGCGGGCCGCCCCCGCTATCGTTGGTACCCCTTCGCGACAGCCGTAGGCGCGGCGCTGACGGGCTCTGCGAAGACGCCGGGCGGCCCCATGCAAGGGCGATTGTCGGGATGCGGAAACTATGCGTTTCAAGTATCGCCCAAGACCCGCCGATGTGTTTCCGCACCCATTATCATCCGCGGTACCTGAGGAGGCCCTCAACTTAGGCTTTAGCGCAATGCTGGCTCCGGGCGGTCATATGCCGCGAAAAAGCCGAGCCGGGAAGCAAAAAATGCGGAGTTTTAGATAAAACTGTGACGCAGCAATGTCCAAAGGCCGTAGTTATCTCGAAGGTCAGCTCAAGTACGCGACGAAGAGGCAAAGTAGGGAAGACCGCCGTGATTCACCATGTGCCGCCCGCGCCTTGCTGGTTTGGCAAGGGTCCGTCATGCGGAATTAAGTGGTTGCCGGCTAATGCCAATCCATCTCCCCCTTTGTCGTAGTTGTCACGCTCGATGTGGCGCCATTCGGCCGCGGGTATCGCAGAGATGAGACGCCAAGTCGGGCTTTTTGGAGGGGCGCACCCATGGCTCTCGCCAAGTGAGCTACAACACGGGATTCGCTACGCATAAGCGGGATATGACATGGAAACCATACTCCAATGCCATCCGTAACCCGTGAGTGACGGGAAGGCCGCCTCAAGCATCGCTAAGAAGATGCATTAAAGGCCAGCCGCGATCCACTCAAGTAGTGCCGCCTCCCATGGCGCCCTCGCCGAGGTCGGCGCGGGTCCGGGCGCGGAAATGGCGCTAAGGTTTACGTGGTAACCATCTCCTTGTTGTAAAGGCCTGCGCCGGGCGCGGCGCGTGCCGCTCTTTATCGTACCGGCGCTAGCGAGGTGGCCACCGCGCTTGAGGCGCAACCGCGGCTCCTCGCGCCGCCCACCGCAAACGCATATCCGCGGGTAGCCGCGGATATGGCATGGAAGCCATATCCTAATGTCCTCCAAGACGTGTGTGATGTGGCAGCCTCCCGTGGATCAGCCATACGCGGTAAGGCGTAAAAGGCCGCCGCATCTACCAAGTGTCGCCCGTATGTCTCGCTGGGCCGGCGCGTTCTGCTGCCAAGGAAAGGACGTGGCATGCGGGCGTGGTAACCATCTTCCCATGTCTTGGAAGACTCATGCCGATGTGTCGTGCCGCCTCTTAATCGACGTATGCTAAAGAGGAGGCCGCCAATCCCGCTTGAGGCGTAAGAACGGCGGGCTACGCGGCCATGCACCGTAGACGTGATCTTATACGCAAATGCGGGATATGACAAGGAAACCATATCTAATGTCTCCCTAAGATCCGTGAGTGATGTGGCGTGCCGCCTGGCCCATCACTCGTGAAGGAAAAGATCGCCAGAAGGCCGGGCCAAGATTTACCAAGTGCCGCCCAGGCGCTCTCAAGGCGGCCGGCGCGCGGGTCTGGACACAAGTGAAAGGGGCTGTCGCCGACGCTTGTAAATCCATCTCCCCATGTCATCCAACACCCGCAGGCATCGTGGTAGGAGGCCCCGCTCTCGACTCTGCACGGGAGAGGCCACAACTCCTGCCCTCGGGGCTTACAAAGGTGGCTCCTCGCTGGCCATAGCCATGAACGAGGACTGTGTGGGCAAAATGCAGGAGACCACATGGGAAACCGCCTGCGACGGACCAAAGACTGCAAACATACCGCCACCCGCTGGCCGGTACAGGAGGAGGCTACTTTATATGATTGGTGCTGCAAAACCTGCGGACTCGGGCCCAAGGAGGGACAACCCAAAACCACTCAGCCAAAGAGAGAATGCAACCGGGATGCCACCAACTTTGGCTGGGAGCCACCAACTCAGATGGAAGCCGCCAAGTCAAGGGAGCTAATAACACCCAAGGATCCTGTGACACCACCCCAGTCCAAGCATGCAGGGGCAACCACCTCACTCAAGTCCCAAGGTGGAGGCAACCCATGGCTGCCAAACACACACACCTCAAGCTGGGTGGGGGCGCATCCACTCCACACCACCAGCCGTGGGTAGCCATGTCAGAGCCAAGCACACCTACACCACACCCCGGGCCGGGTTGGGTAGCCACTGGGGCTGTTTCAAAGGTCACCAAGTCTGGGCTTGAGAGACTAGCGTGAGGATCGATCCAAGTTGGGTGGGCAGCCAACCAACCACCTCAAACACCACCGAAGCCTGGGTGTTCCACCACCCAAATGGGCTGCTGGGTAGCCGAATTATCGCCAAACACCACCGAAGCTCCGTAAGTACCACTCCACCACCCAAATGGGCTAAGTAGCCGACCATCGAGCCAAACACCACCAAGCCTGGACTGGGTTAAGGAGGACGATCCAAGCCTGCGGGCAGCCAACTAACCAACCAAACACCATCGAGCTCCGCGGGCAGCCAAACACCACCGAAGCCTGGGTGGGCAACAACCACCACCAAGTCAAATGGGGAGCCAAATCCAACCGTAGATGAGCCAATTAATAAGTCGAAAGTGGGCGTAAAAAACAACTACCAACCAACACCAATGAAGCCCGTGGGCAAACAACGCACCACCAAGTCGAGGGGAGCCAACACCACCAACTCTGCGGGTAGAACTGATCGACCACTCACACGACACTCACTGCCGGGTGGGCAGCCAACTAACCGGAATCTCAAACACCACCCACGCAGGGCAGCCAACCACCCAAACAACACCTCACCTCAAGTCAGTGGGTAGCCAAGCTGATCGACAGGGACCACACTCCATTACCCACCAAGTCGGGTGTGAGGGAGTGACAAATAACGGGCGATCGGGGTCCTCGGCCAAGCTCTGGATGGGTGAAATGGCTTATAGCCACTGCCGAAAAGTAAAACAAATGCAAGGGCAGCCAAATCACCACTGTGGGTCGCGGCGGGCCAACACCACCAAGCTCTGCTTGGTAGCCAACCAACCGACAGAGCTACCAAGTCGGGTGGGCAGCCACCCAATCGAATCCAAACACCACCGAAGTCGAAAGGGGGGAGCCAAACACAACTGCTCTGGGAAGCTAACAACGTATACAAAGACCACTCAAGTCGGATGGGTAGCCAAACACCACCTTCAAGTCGCAGGAGCAGCCAACCACCACCAAGTCGCGGTGAGCAGCCAACCACCACCTCAAGTCGTGGGGAGCCAACAACACCACCAAGCCTGCTGGGTAGCCAAACTAACCGACAGAGCCACCAAGCCTGGGCACCTTAACCAATCCCCAACCAAACACCTCACACCGCCTGCGTGGCAGCCAACTAACCAACCAAACACCACCGAAGCCTGCGGGCAGCCAAACATCACCTCAAAGTTTCCTGGGAAGCCAACGACGGGCTGGCCAAAGACCACTGCCTGATGGTAGGCCAACCACCACCGAAGTCAGGAGCCAAATCCACCTCACCAAGTCGGGGAGCCAAACACCACCAAATCGGGTAGCCAAACTAACCGACAGAGCTACCTGAAGTCAGCAGCCAACTTAACCTGAACTAAAACCACCCACCGAAGCCTGTGGGCGTGTACCTTTTAAACACAAACTTCAAGCTCTGGGAAGCCAATCTAATTTTGGCCAAAAGACCCTCAAGCCTCCGGATGGGTAGCCAACCACCACCGAAGTCGCAGGGAGCCAACCACCTCACCTCAAGTCGCGGTGTGTGGGGAGCCAAACACCACCTCGCTTCCGCTGGGTAGCCAAACTAACCGACAGAGCCACTCAAGCTCCGTGGGCAGCCAACCAACCAACCAAAGACCACCGAAGCCCGCCTTCTGGCACTTACCTCACCACCAAGCCGTGGGGAGCCAAACACCACCAAGTCGGGTGTAGCCAAACAGATCGACCTGACTTCATTAATCGATAATGCACTGCCTGCGGGCAGCCAACTAACCGAATCCTAACACCCACCGAGCCGTGGAAGCCAACACCACTAAGTCGGTTTGCAGAGTTAAACCGGGATCGATCCCACTGCACGCATTAACACGCATCAAGCCAGGTGGGGAGACAACAACGGCCTCGCCAAGTCGATGGGTAGCCGACAGAGCCATCAAGCCCGTGGGCAGCCAACTAATCAACCAAACACCACCGAAGTCCTGTGGGCGTTTCAACGCCACCGAAGTTTCGGTGGGAGCCAACTGGCCACCGAGCCCCGACACAACGGCAGCAACTAATCAGAGCCACAACGCCACTAAGCCAGGCCAACCAACTGAGCTAACCATACTCCATACCACCAACCCCAAGATGGGAGCCAAGTAACTAAACCAACACCACTGCTTCTGTGTAATGGCCAAACTAACGAGGCCAACTTCAAACGACACCACCAAGTCCTGCATGGTGGCCAATTAACCAAAACCCAACACCTCACTCAAGTCTGGTGCTAATCCCCTGCTAGCCGCTTGGAAGAAGGAACCTCTGCCAAGCATCCTGCAACCCTCCCCCAGGACTTGGGAGAAAATGACCAAGTGTTAATGAGTAACCCTCCCCACGCAAATGTGGAGAAAAATGACCAAGTGCTGGGTTCCTCCACTTGATTCATGCTTGGAGGAAGTGTTGGCTTGTAATCCCTCCCTAGCACTTGGAGAAATAAAACGACCAAGTGCCATGACGCAACCCTCCTCCCCACATACCTAGGGAGGAGAGGGACAAATCGCAAAGACAAGAGGTTTAACCTCAACGGATCGTGAGCGGCAAGGCTACTCTTCCGCCAAGACAGCATCCTTCGGCCTTAATTTAAGTCGTCCGTGATAGGATCTATCTCCCTACCGCTTGGGAATTATCCTTACAAAGGCGACCCCCCATCCTCTCGTGATCTAGAGGAGGCATCCCCGACATCGCCTCTGGGCACACAAGGCACCCCTAACAAAAAGAGTCGGGTCACAAACCGAGGAGGTAAAGAGCGCCGGGTGATCTAGCATGGATTCCGACTTAGAGGCGCTTCAAATATAATCCCACGCGATGGTAGTCATACTAATCGGGCTTTCGCTAAATCCGCCGCGAATGACCAAGTATGCTAATCAATCCGCCTCTCGCATTGCTGGATTACTATTGCGCACAGCTGCATCGTAAGAGGGTAAAACTAACCTGCCCCAAATTTTACCTGCCTAAACCCAACCACGCTCCCTATTGGTGGGTGAACAATCCAACACTTGTGAATTCCCGCCTTTACAATGATAGGAAGAGCCGAGCATCGGCTACCAAAAGCAACGCCGCTTATGAACGCTTTGGCTGCCACAAGCCAGCTTATCCCCGTGGTAACTTTTCTCGGCTAATCTCTAGCTTCAAATTCGGTCAACTAAAGGATCGACAGGGCCATGCTTTCTTTGTATCCACCAAGATCAAAATCAAAACAGCTTTTACCCCTTTGTTCCACACGGTGATTGCTCTCGCTGAGCTCATCTTAGGACACACCGCTGCTATCTTTTAACAGATGTGCCGCCCCAGCCAAACTCCCCACCACAATGTCTTCTCACTGATCGGACCGCAAGTATAGCGACCCCAAGACTAGAAGGCAGTCGGGCCCCCTCCACCTCGCTACTCGAGTAAAGTAAAATAACGCGTAAAAGTAGTGGTATTTCACTTCATACCAGGCTCCAATTTATCCTGGTATACACCTCTCGTCATTTCACAAAGCCGGACTAGAGTCAAGCTCAACAGTATGTCTTCTTTCCCCCTCGCTTGATTTTTCCAGCCCGCTCCCTTGGTCGTGGTTTCCTCGCTTAGATAGTAGATAGGGACAGTTGGGAATCTCGCTAATCCATCCATGCGCCGGCCACCACTCAGGATGACGCAGGCATTTGGCTACCTTAAGAGAGTCATAGCTACTCCTGCCGCTAATTCGCCAGCTTTGGTTGAATTTCTTCACTTTGACATTCGTGAGTAATCGCGAATCACATTGCGTCAACATCCGCGTAGGACCATCGCAATGCTTTGTTTTAATTAAATGTACTGATTCCCTTGTCCGCTCCAGCTCGATGACTGTTCGGGCCAGCTTAGGGAGAGCACCCCCTCGGGATGCATTCTACGTCCGGCCGGCCGGGCACGAAGGGCCCGCCCCTCACGCTGAGGCAGCTCTGCAGACCGGCCAACAGCCTACGGGTCAAGCCGCTGCACCCCTAAGCCCAGCCCTCGAGCTAACTTTCTCCCCGGGTTACGATCCATTTTGCCGCACTTCCCTTACCTACATTGTTCCATCGACTCAGAGGCTGCCTACCTTGGAGACTGGATGCGTTATGAGTACGCACCGGGCGTACTTCAAAGAATCGCTTCCTCCGGATTTTCATGGGCCGAGGGTTGACCGACACCGCAAGACGCGGCGGTGCTTTGTCGGCCACAAGCGCCCTATCTCCTGCAAACCGATTTCAGGGTCACTCCTGACCGCTAAAAGAAAGAGAACTCTTCCCGGCCCCCGCCGACGCCTCCGGATTCGCAAACGCTATCAAGCTCACCGCCACGCCCCGTTCTGACTATTGACCCGATTCCCTTTTCGCTGATCGACGTACAAATCTCGCCATTCACACAGGATTGCCCCATCTCTAGGATCGACCAACCCCATGTCCAATTGCTGTTCACATGGAACCTTTCTCCACTTCACTTTCAAAGTTCTCATTCTGAATACTTCCTGCTACTACCACCAAGCATCTGGTAATCGGTGCCGCTCCACCCCTCGCTCACGTACCGTGAGCTGCTCCTGACGACACCCACGCCCTCCTACTCATCGAGGCTCCTCAAGACTTGCCAATTTACTCACGGGTATAGGGCTGCCATTTCAGCCACATCCATTTCGGGGCTAGTTGATTCGTGTGAGTTGTTACACACTCTAGAAGGATTTCACTTCCCATGACCACCGCCCCAAGGTTGTCTTAGAATCAATCACACCCTTTTGTGGATCTAGGGCAGCGCCAAGACTTGGGCACCGTGAAATCGCTTTGCCATCCCCAAGACGCCAGCTCGCTACCAAAATGGCCCACTTGGAGCTTCCACCTGTGGCCGGGGTTCAATGGAGCAACCCTGCCTTTACCTATTTAAAGTTTGAGAATAGGGTCGCAGGAGTTTCTCCCCCATGCCTCTAATCATTCCCGCTTTACCCTCGATAAAACTTTGAACGAAGCCCAAAATTTTATCCCTCGGAGGGAAACTCTCGGAGGGAAACCAGCTACCAGATGGTTCGACACTTTTCTCGCCCCTATACCACCCAAGTCCGATTTAACGATTTGCATCGCCAAGATATCGCCATTTGAGTCTCCACCAGAAGTTTCCTCCTCGGCTTCGCCCCCTCGCCGCATAGTTCACCATCTTCGTCCCAAATGTGCATGCTCACACTCAAACCTTTCACGTAAGATCATGGTCGCGCATGGCACCCGGCCAACAGGGCTCCCACGCATCAGTCTTCCTTCGCCAAGACGGTTTCCTTTGAACCCACCAACTCGCACGCATGTTGGGGACTCTTGGTCCGTGTTTCAAGATTCGCCGAATGGAAAGCCCCACAAGCCAACGCCCCGGAGCGCGCATGTGTGCATGCTAGCCTGCCAATGTGGCGTGCGCCCTGCCTAAGCCCCGCTACCGCGACGTCGCGGGTCACATGGTCCTCTTTGTCCCGGCAGACGGTTAATGTTGGCCGGCACCTCGGAAGTTGACCGTATTCTCAGCCGCAGGCCGCTCCTCAAGCATTCCAACCGAGCGCACCAAAGAACCTCCATTCGCTTCCTCCCAGCAATTTCAAGCACTTTTAAATCCTCTTTCAAAGTCCTTTTTCACCTTTCCTCATGGTAATTTGTTCGCCATCTAGCCTGCCAATATTTAGCCTTGGATGGAATTTACTCACCCACTTAAGGCTGCATTCCCAAACAGCCCCACTCGCGGAGAGAGCCTGCGGAGCAACAGGTCCGGGCCTGACTGCCTTCACCCCTCCTCGTGCGTCCACTCTGTGAACCTCACCCTGGGCCCGGCCAAGCAGAGACGCCTTCTACGCACTACAATTCGCAACGCAAAACGCCACGATTCTCAACTGGCACCTTCCAGCCGGGCTGCCGCTACTAGGGAAACTCGCTGGTTTTTCCTCCGCTTAATGATATGCTTAAACTCAGCTGGTAGCCTTGCCCCGACTGAGGTCTCTTTGGGTAGTGGCTACACAAGGGAACCAGCCTCACACCTTAGCGACGGTGCAACAACATGTTGGCGTGGGGCACCGCCAGTGACCAGCCGCAGCCGAAGCAAACGATAACCCTAACTAACCCTCGCTACCACGCTGACGATTTAGAGTGCGCGCGCCCCTTATACACTCCAAACCGACCACGTGCTTGGCATATGGACGGTGCCAATTTGCGCTCGTGATTCGCGAAGAGGGACGATTAGACGCCAGCGACATGCCTCTGACAAGCCCCGCGTTTCAAAGATTCAATGATTCACGCGAGTTCTGCACCACATCAATGTGATCGCGATTGGCTAAGCGCTCTTCATCGCGGGCAAGAGCCAAGATATCCGCTAATGTAGAGTGGTACTATCCATCATTTCCGGCGACAACCGGCATGGGCGGCCGAAGACCCCCCAATCCAGGCCGCCACCATCCGCCAAGACATACATAAGGTTCCCCAAACGCTAATGTAAATGGCACCCGAAAGCCCCGGTGAGTACCCGGAGGGGGAACACTCGTCTAATCCACGCCATCTCAGCGGTGGACGCGACCGCGAAGGAGCCTCGCACGCCACCCCTTGGTGCCTCGCAAAAACGGAAATCAGGAGCTATGATACGAAAGCGTACCACACCTGGTGTGTGTGGTCTCCCTCAGGGGACAAGGAACGGTTCAATCCGCTTACCCGACGCGGTGTCGGGTCGATCCTTCCGGCAGTTCACCTTACCGAAAACCTTGTTACCACTTCTCCTTCCCTCTAAAATGATAAGGTTCAAATTTAAATCCTCCCCACCTCGCCACCGCAGCTTAACCGCGAAGCCGCCGAGGCACAACACTTCACCTACTCATCTAACCTGTGAGGGAGCGTAATTTTCGCCGCGGTGTACAAAGGGCAGTGGATGTAGTCAACGCCGAAGCCGATGACTCGCCAGCTTTTTTACTAGGAATTCCTCGCTGAAGATCAATAATTGCAATGATCTATCCTCATCACGCATGAAATTAAAAGATTGCCCGAGCCTATCTTCCGTGGCATGCACTCTTGAATTCATCGCTGTAGATACGCCGCTGCGGCGCTCCGCGTAACAATAACATCTAAGGCAACAGACCTGTTATTGCCTCAAATTTCCATCCTGGCCAGGACGCCAATAGTCCCTCTAAGAAGCTGGCCGCTAGCGAACACCTTCGCTGCAGCTAGTTAGCAGGCCGGTAATCTCGCTCATATCTAATTCAACTGCATACAAATCACTCCACCAACTAAGAACGCCATGCACCACCACCTATAGAATCAAGAAAGAGCTCTCAATCAGGCTAATCCTACTATGTCCTGACCTCGCAAGGTGCCTCTCGCGGTTGAGTCACCTCAGTTTCTCAAAGCAGGCTCCACCCCTGGGCGGTGCCCCTTCCCTGGCCACCCCTTTGCCTCAAACCTTGGCGCACTCATACTCCCCCTTTAACCCAAAAACTTTTGATTTCATGAGGTGCCGGGCGAGTCATCGGCATCCGCATCCCTAGCTCCAAGATCGTTTTATGGTTGAGACTAGGATTCGGAAGATCCGATCGTCTTCGAGCCTCTTAACTTTCGCTCTGATTAATGAAAACTTGCAAATGCTTCGCAGTAGTTCGTCTTCATAAATCCAAGAATTTCACCTCCCCATAAATGAAATACCTAATGCCCCCAACTGTCCCTATATTAATCATTACTCCTCGTCCCTAAGACTAACGGAAAAGGACCGGTCCTACCACGCGGTTCCATGCTAACATATTCAGAAAGCATAGGCCTCGCTTAAGCACTCTAATTTTTTCAAAGTAACAAATAAGCCGTGCTCTGGCTGGCCCCAGCCAATTACAAGGGCCAGGACAAGCCGCCAACTAGAAAGGCGGGTGAAATGCCCAGCACACCCCTAGGGGCGACCGCGCATCCCACCCCTCTCGAGATCCAACTCACGCAGCTTTTTAACCCAACAACTTAAATATACGCTACTATTGAGCTGAATTAATAAGCGGCCGTCGGGCACCAGACTTGCCCCTCCAATGGATCTCGCGCTAAGGATTTAGGATTGTACTCATTCCAACTACCAGACTTGTAGCCCGCGATTGTTATTTTATTGTCACTACCTCCCCCGGGTGACGGGATTGGGGTAATTTGCGCGCCTCGCCGCTTCCTTGATGTGGTAGCTGCCTCAAAGCCTCCGGAATCGAACCCTACTCCCCGCCACCCGGGCCACCACCTTCCATGGTAGGCCACTATCCTACCATCGAAAAGCTGGATAGGCAGAAATTTGAATGAAATATCGGCCGCTTAAGGCCGCGGCGCGATTCACTAGTTATCATATGAGTCACTGGCGTGAGCAAAGTAAGCCTGCATCGGCCTTTTATCTGATAAATGCATCCCTTCCATGGTCGGGACTTGGTGCAATGTATTAGTTCTAGAATTACTACGGTTATCCCAGTAGTAAGATGTACTCATCAAATAAACTATAACTCCATTTAATGAGCTATTCGCGCCTTTCACAAGATAAGGTAGCTTATACTTACACATGCATGAAGCCACCCTTTTGAGAGACAAGTACATGACTAATGTGGGCAGGATCAACCAGGTAGCTTCCATAGTTGACAGCCATCCACCCACACCGTGGAGGGGCAACGAGAGGGAACGATCAGCATCGACTCCGCCGTTCCCAAAGGCCGAGCGCCGCAAGACGCATGGAGGCATGTAGCGTCGCCTCGCACCAACACTTGAAGTGTGGGAGGTCGGCCGCTACCAACAAAGCAAAGAAAGACAGAGGAGAGAAGGACACAATCAAGACCAACCGAGTGTCCACATCGGAATCCCAACTCATGGGCCACCAAAACGCACGCCGGAGGCCAGTGAACACACATGATGAGGACTAGGCCTGTTCTAACATTGAACGCTCCTCAACTTGTTGTGTGCACTGCAACTCCAGCATGGTAGGTGGAAGAGGTTCAGCTCTCACTGCCCTCGGCTACACAAAGAGGGTAAAAGCACATCTCCAACCATCCAAGGCCTATGCATTTTGCGCAGAGCAGGGCCACCAACCACAACGAGCCCGCAAGTAATCCGTAACGAGGCCACAACCGCCATGAACGAGCCAAACGACCTTAATGGGGTAACGGAAACAAGAGCAAGGCACCACCACAAAGACAACCCAACCGGACGGGTCCGAGAGGGAGGGCACGATGGAGCCAAGCCTCCAAAACCAACATCACATTCCCACAGGCTCTGCAACCTTCCTCACCAACCCGCTTCCTCGAGGCAGGCCTGACACCGAGGTCAATTTCCAACATTGAGGAACTAACACGCCTAAAGCCAACCAAAGCGCGTATCGAAACAACGGAGGGCACCCGCTTCTGTGGCATTACAAACCAGGAACCGAATCCTTTTGAACACCTGGCAGCACGACGAAGTCGTGGACCCGTGATTGTAGCACGCAAATGTATCAAAGCGTGAAATGCACTTCCCAACTTTCAACCTTAATCTGAACACGCACAAATCCTTATTGTATGCCAAGGCGGGTCCAATAACGGGCCCGGCTAATGATTAGCCAAAACGACCAAGGGCAAGTAACCCATTCCAGCTCCAGCTCCGTCTTACATGCTTGGGAAGGAAAGCCACAACCTGCTAGGACTCAACCTTAACAAGCAACTCATTCCCGAGTAGCCAGTCAAGCCGAAGTCGAAAGCAAGAGTAAGCTGGCCATGTTCACGCGCTAAAAGTCTTGGTCAGACGCCAAGGCCCTGTCGAGCCAAAACGAATGCCAAGGACCAACACCACTCCCATAAGCGACCACCCACCTTGCCCAAAAACCGCTTCGCTGTAGTTCACCATGTTCCTCCTGACCAAGTGAAACCCACTCCCCATGGCCAAGCATTAAGGGGAAGCTGAGCAACCCGGTTGGGAAGCAAAACCACCAATTAGTGCAAATCGCGGATCACCGAAAGCCCTCACACCGTGTAACCGTAGCCAGACCTCAGCCCTCACTAAGACATCACGGGCGATGTATGATCCCAGCTCAAAAGCCTCGAACCAACCGAGAGGCTACCAGCCATTTAGTTCAAACCAACAACCAGCCCTAACTAGCTACATGCTGCTTTCACACATGCCGCCGCATTCAGCTATCCCATCACTCTTGGCTAACTGCATGCCAAGTTTCACCAGCCAAATCGTCTCCTCACATGACAAAGTACTACCCAATTAACCAACCAACAACGCGAGCCAACAGACCCGGAAAAGCCAACCAACCGTGCCGTATGGGAAGGAGCCAACCAGCCGGGCACAACCCGGGCGAGAACTTGAGCCGCCCACCGTGGAGGATGACCTTCGCCAGCAAAACCAGAGGTGACCAAACCGGTGGAGCCAGCTAAACGGACTAAATGGAACCAACCGGGTCGTGGGGGAGCCGACTAACCTAGGGACCGAGTAGTAAATCCCATCAGCTCATGACCAACCCCAAGCTGGGATCTTAAGTGGGCTCTCTTACTAAGTGCCCAGCCAAACGCCAACCGGAGGGGTGAACAAAACCGAGGTGCCTTTCACAGTGGAACTTCAACCGACTAGCCGACCAACCAGACTGCACTATGTGTGACTAAACCGGCCGGTGGTAGATCTACTAACTCCGGGACTG
Organism: Isoetes taiwanensis; assembly: GCA_021234155.1. NCBI lineage: Eukaryota > Viridiplantae > Streptophyta > Lycopodiopsida > Isoetales > Isoetaceae > Isoetes > Isoetes taiwanensis. Next base: position 143,580 of record JAJEKV010000056.1, read on the forward strand.
ACCGAGGGGAAGTAAATCCTACCAGCCGCGCACTAAACCCACGCTGGGATCTTAAGGGTTTTCACTAAGTGCCTCCAGCCGAAACCAACCGGAGGTGACCAAAACCGAGGTGCCTTCACAGGAACCAACCGACTTAGCCACCCAACCAGATCACTTAACGGACCAACCCTGGCCGGGTGGGGAGCTGACTAACCGGGAGTGGGACCTATGGGAAGTAACCCCACCAGTCATGACCAACCCCATCCCGGGGACCTGGTGGCCTTCTACCAAGTGCCCAGCCGAAACCAACCGAGGTGACCAAAACCGAGGTGCCTTCACAGGAACCAACCTACTCAGCCTACCAACCGGCAGACCGACTAACGGAACTAACCGGTCGGTTAGGAGCTGACTGTCGGAGGGACCGAGGGAAGTAACCGACCAGTCAGCACTCGCCAACCCAAGTTGGGATCTTAAGTGGGTTTCTACTGCCCAGCCCCAACCAACCTGAGTGACCTCAAAACCGAGGTGCCTCTACAGGGAACCCAACCACAGTCGACTAACCAAACCGCCGACCAACGGAACCAACCGGTTTGTTTAGGAGCCACCAACCGGACTGGACCGAGGAAAGGAACTCCACTCATCAGCGACCTCCCAACCGTGCTGGGATCTTAAGTGGGTTTCTTCTTTACCAAGTGCCCAGCCCAAACCAACCGGAGGTGACCAAACCCGAGGAGCCTTCAGCTGTGTCGTCCTGACTAAATGGACCAAATCCCAAACTGACCAGTCCTGAACTGTAACCGGCAGCAAGGATCCAAGAGTCGAAAGGGGGCGTATCGCTTTTGCAGTGCCTGAGTAGCCAAAACGATCCAGAGTACTAAGGTGCACAAAAAGGCGAGCAACCCCCGGTAGCTAAAACCGGTGCGGAGTGCACCCGCTTCCAAGTCGACTGCTGTACCGCGCCGCCTACACTGGCGTGCAAACTGCCCTTCCAATTATCCCCTGTGTTTGTAATGCCTCTGGCTAATTTTATGTCAAAAAATAGCCCCCGCCTATAAGGAGGCGCCTCTGCCGAATCCACGGCATGGATAGGGGCTGGGCGCAGCTTTGCGCGCCTCCCCGCCAATCGAGTATCCCCACTTGGCGCCAACAGGGCGCATTGTCAGCACCCCCGTTATCAGCCAGGGCGCCGCCGCTAAGGCGTGGGCAAAGTGATCTCTCCCCTGCATCGCGACGGCCCAGCTTTTGTGACGGGAGTGCGCCGCCGATGCGCTAAGTCGTGGGGACGGCAGGCCGGGCCCCGGACACGCCGCCACGCAGGGGCCCTCTGCTGACGCTGGGCCAGGTCCCCTCAAGTATCGTGCCATAGCCCCCCTCGCTATCGTGCCATGGCGCGCTGACGCAAGCCTGAAGCCGCCGCCCTGCCAGGCAAACGCTGGACCGGGCGAGGGCAAGTAGCGATTGCTGACGTGGAAACTATCTCGCACGCTTCATCCAAGACCTTGATGACGGTCAGGCCCCCTGCTATCAGCCAAAACCCCTTCAAGCATCAGCCGAGGTACGGACGCCTAGAGCCGCCGGGCGGCCCGGACGCTGGCGCGAACCCGGCTGGCAGGGCGCATTAAGCTGATTTGAAACCATTCTGCGACGTACCGTCTAAGATGCGGCTGGACGGTCAGCCCCACATCAGCTGGCACCCCGCTATCACCGAGGCGGCGCTGACGGGCCTAGAGGCCGCTTCCGGGCGTCTCCGACGCTGGCGGCGCGCAACCTCGCTGGCAGGGGCGCATTGCTGACGGAAACCATCTCGCACGCCGCTCCAGCCCGCGGGCCGACGGTCAGCCCCCGCATCGCCTGGGTACCCCCTGCTATCACTCGAGGCGCGCGCTGACGTTTAGATACGCGGCCCCGGCCATGCAGGCGCATTGCTGACGGAAACCATCTCGCACGCCGGCCCGCTGCCCGCAGGCTGATGTGTCAGTCCCCGTTATCACGTGGGTACCCCGCGATCAGCCGCAGGCGCGGCGCGCGATACCTAGATACGCGTCCCAAGGCAAGGGCGATTGTCGACGCGGAAAACCATCTCGCACGCTTCGCCCTCAAGGCCCGCGCTGACGCAGCCAGTCCCCGTTATCAGCCAAGTACCCCCGCTATCAGCCGAAAGCGGCGCTGACGCTTATAGATTACCGGGGCGGTCCGTGGCCACAAGGGCGGGCGACACGACGTGGAAAACCAGCTTCTGGCACGCCGGGTCCAAGACCCGCGATGACGGTCAGCCCCCGCTATCAGCCAAGCACTCGCTATCAAGCCGCAGGCGGCGCCACCAGCTCTTCCAGATACGTTTCCCGGGCGGTCCTGCCAAGGGCAAGGGCGCATTGTCACGGAAACTTATGCTGCCCACCGTCTAAGACCCAGGCCGATGTGTTTCCGCACCCATTATCATCCGCGGCACCTGAGGAGGCCCTCAACTTAGGCTTTAGGGCGGCAATGTTGGCTCCTCGGGCACATATATGCCGCGAAAAAGCTGAGTTTGGCTTTAAAATGTGGAGCCTAGATAAAAACTGTGACGCAGAGCAATGTCCTCCAAGGCCGTAGCCATCCGGAAGGCCGCTTCGCTATCAGCCTCGCCCAGAAGAGGCGTGCGAAAGACTCACGATCCACCTGGCGTGCCAGCCTCCTCCGCGCCTTGCTTGCCTGCGGCGTGGGGTCCGCCAAGGTGGAATTGCGGTTGCCGGCTAATGCGCCAACCATCTCCCCTTTGTCGTGGTGTGTGCAGGTCACCGCTGGCGTGGCAAGCCGCCTGCTATCGCACAGTGGCATCTAGATGAGACCGCTTAAGTCGCTTGAGGCGCCAAATCACGGCTCTCGCGCCATGAGCTACAAAACACGGACCGCTGCATATGCGATATGACATGTTCATATCTAATGCCATCCGCAACCCGTAGCGACGCGGGAAGGCCGCTTCGCTATCAGCCAAAGGCGCTAAGAAGATGTAGCCAAAAGGCCGCCAGATCTACCTCAAGTAGTGCCGCCTTCCATGCGCCCCCGCTGGTAATGGCGCGTCCGGGCGCTGAAATGGCGCTGCTTCACGTAAAATCCATCATCTCTCCTCGCTGTAAAAGGCCCGTGCCGGGCGGCAGTCGCTTCCCTTTATCACCTCGCGGGCTAAGAGGTGGCCGCCAACTCGCGCTTGAGGCTGCGAATCGCGGGTTCCCGCTACTGGCCCACCGCAAATCCATATCCTCAAGTGGGGCAAATGCGGATATGGCATGGAAGCCATATCCTAATGTCCTCCAAGACGCAGATGGGTGCGCCTCCCTGATCACCTACAACACGCGGTAGAAGGTGCGGGTAAAAGGTCAGCCAGATCTACCAAGTGTCGCCTGCAAGCGGGTCCTCGCCTTGGCCGGCGCGTCTGGGCTAAGCAAGGAAAGGACGTGGTTATAAGGCGTGGGTAACCATCTTCCCATGTCTGAAGACTCATGCCGATGTGTCGCCGCCTGTAATCGACGCGGAAGAAGAGAGGCCGCCAACTCGCTTGAGGCTAAGAATCTTGGCTACGCAGCCATGCACCGTAGACGCGTGATCTTGCGCTGCAAATGCGTATACATGACAAGGAAACTATATCTAATGTTCCAAGATCCGGTGAGTGATGGGCAAAGCCGCCTGGCCCATCACTCAGAAGGAAAAGACGCCGTGAAAGGCCGCCGCATCTACTTCGCGCCCAGGCGCCTTTGCGGGCCGGCGCGGCTCTGGACGGAAAGCGGGCTGTCACGGCCGCTGTAAATTCATCTCCTCTGGCGTCATCCAACACCCTAAGCACGTGGGTGGGCGCCCTGCCTCTCGACTGCACCTGAGAGTCAGCCAACTCCCCGCTTGGGGCTTACAAAGGTGGCTCCGCCAAAGGCCATATATAGCGCCGCTTAGAACGAGGACCTCGTAAAGTAAATGTGCGAGAGATCTCACATGGAAACCGTGGCCTGCGACGCGGACCAAAGATCGCGTGTTGCAAACATACCGCCACCCGGCCACACGGGTAATGTGGAGGAGGCGCCTCGCAGGCTGATTGGTGCGGCAACCCTACTCGCCTAAGCAAGGAGGATAATCCAAAACCACTCACCCAAAGAGAATGCAACCGGGATGCTACCAACTTGGGAGCCAACTAACCGAGATGGAAGCCGCCAAGTCAAGTGGGGAGCTTTCAATAACAACGCAAGGATCCTGTGACACCACCGAAGTCCAAAGTATAGGCAACCACTCACCAAGTCCGGCAGGTGGGAGGCAAATCAGCCATGCAGCCAAACACACTCACCTGCTGGGTGGGGCTTATCCACCATACCCCACCTGGGCCTCCTGTGGCAGCCATGTCATGAGCCAAGCACACTCCACACCACCCAAATGGCTAGTAGGCCGCACTAATGAGCCAAAAGGTCACCAAGCCTGCTGGAGAGACCAAGGAGGATTCCATCCAAGCTGGGCAACAACCAACCGAACCAAACACCACCGAAGCCTGTGTGTGGGCACACCCACTTCACCCAAATGGCTAGTAGCCGACTATCTGAGGCCAAACACCAAATGAAGCCTGGGTGGGCACACCCACCACCCAATGCTGGGTAGCCGACCATCTGAGCCAAACACCACCAAGTCGGCTGCTGAGAGACCAAGGAGAGACGCATCCAAGCCTGGGTAAAGCAACCAACTAATCCCAACCAAACACCTCACCGAAGCCTGTGGGCGTACCAAACACCACCTAGCCCGTGGGCAGCCAACCACCACCAAAAGTCAAATGGGGGAGCCAACCAACCGACAGAGCTACCAAGCTCTAGAAAGGGCGTACCCAACCAGCTTCCAATCCAAACACCACCGAAGCCCAAGTAAAAACTTCAATCCACTCACCAAGCCCCAGGGGAGCCAAACACCACCAACTCGTGGGTAGAATCGACGATCCACCCACACCCACTCAAGCCTGGGTGGGCGTACCAACTAACCGAACCAAACACCACCTGGGCCCCTGCGGGCGCCCAACCACCCGTACCCAAACACACCCAACCAAGTCGCGGTGGGTAGCCAAGCCGACCGATTAGGACTAATACCTATTACCCACTCAAGTCGGGTGGAGAGGGAGACAACAACCCGCCGATCCAAGTCCCTCGCCAAGCCTGATGGGTGAAATGGCTATAGCCATCAAGTCGAGGGCGCTACCGCGTGGGCTCAACCACCACCAAGTCGCGGCGGCCAACACCACCAAGCCTGCTGTAGCCAAACTAACCGATGCACAAGCTTCCGTGTGGCAGCCAACTAACCGAATCCAAACACCACCGAGTCGAAAGGGGAGCCAAACACAACCAAGTCGGTGGAAGCTTTTCAACAATCTGGCCAAAGACCACCAAGTTGGATGTGGCAGCGTACCACCAAGTCGCAGGAGCAAATTAACCACCTCGCTCAAGTCGCGGTGTGGAGCGTACCAACCACCACTCAAGTCGTGGGAGCCAACACCACCAAGCCTGGGCTGGGTAGCCAAACTAACTGACAGAGCCACCAAGCTCCGTGGGCTCAACTAACTAACCAAACACCACCGAAGCCTGTGGCAGCCAACTAATCAACCAAACACCACCTAGCCTGTGGGCGCGTACCCAAACACTCCACTAAAGCCTGCAGCCAAACACCGCCAAAGACCCACCAAGTCGGATGTGGGTAGCCAACCACCACCGAAGTCGCAGGGGAGCCAACCACCACCAAGTCGCGTGGGGAGCCAAACACCACCAACCTGCTGGGTAGCCAACCCAACCCACAGAGCCACCAAGTCACAACTAAATCTAACCAACACCACCGAAGCTCCGTGGGCGTACCAAACACAACCAAGTCTGCGGAAGCCAACGACGGCCACAAAGACCTCGACTCAAGCTCTGGATGGGTAGCCAACCACCTCACCGAAGCCTGTGGGAGCCAACCACCACCAAGTCGCGGTGGGGAGTTTAAACACCAACACCAAGCCTACAGCCAAACTAACCGACAGAGTTACCAAGCTCCGTGGGCGTACCCAACCAACTCAACTAAAGACTAATGAAGCCTGCCGCAGAAATTTAATTCACACCACCGTCAGTGGGAGCCAAACACCACCAAGCTCCGTGGTAGCCAAAATGTGATCGACCGACTATTAATCGACATTTACCTTCAAGCTCTGCGGGCAACCAACTTAACTCTAACCTAACACCACCGAAGCCGGTGGGAGGCCAACACTCACCCGTCGGTTTCCAGAGCTGAACCGATCGATCCGTACTCAGACGACACCTACCAAGTCAGTGGAGACAATAACGCCTCGGCCAAGTCTGATGGGTAGAAATGCATAGAGCTATCAAGCTCCGTGGGCAACCAACTAATCCCAACTAAACACCACCGAAGTCCATATACCAAACGTACCACCGAAGCCCGTGGGATGCAACCGCCACCGAGCCCATACAACGGCAGCAACTAACTCAGCCACAAACGCCACCACAAGCCGGGTGGGGTCACCAACCAACGAGCCAACCACATCTAGACACCACCTGCGATGGGAGCCAAGTAACTAAACTAAACACCACTACGGTAATACAACCCAACGTGAGGCTAACCAAACGACACTCACCAAGTCCCAAGATAGCCAATTAACTAAAACCCAAATACCACTCAAGTCTGCTAATCCCCCCTCGGCAGCCAGCTGGAAGAAGGAACCTCTGGGCGCTGTTGTCTTGGCAACCTCCCCTAGGACTTGGGAGAAAAATGACCAAGTGCCACGAGTAACCCCTCCCTCACGCAGCTCGTGGAGAAAATGCATCAAGTGTTGGTTCCTCCACTTGGACGTGGCCATGCTTGGAGGAAGTGCTGGGCTCTTTGCAACCCTCCCCTTAGCACTCTCTTGGAGGAAATTAAACACTTCATGCTTATGACGTGCGGAACTCTCCCCTGGCTTGGCTTACTCTTGTGGGAGGGAGGAGGGACAAATCGCTAAAGACAAGAGGCCGGGACCCCTGAATCCACCGTGTGTAGCGCAAGGCTACCTTCCGCCACGCACTCGCCTTAATTTAAGTCGCCTCGCATAGGATCTATCCCCGCCGCTTGGAATTATCCTACAAAGGCTACCCCCCCCCCATCCCCTCTGACGAGGAGGCATCCCTCGACACGTGCCTCGGGCAAGGCACCCCCCAATGCAGAGGCTCCGTCACAACCGGTGAGGTAAAGAGCGGCCAAAGATTCAAAGCATGGATTCCTCGACTCTTAGAGGCTGCCCGGCCATAATCCCACCATGGTGCTCATACCACCGCCTTTCAAGCAACTGCCGAATGACCAAGTATGCTTAATCAACCCGCTCCTCCCTGCATCAAGCTGGATTACTATCACATTGCATCAAAGAGGGGTAAAACTAACCTCGCCTCTTACCTACTCCGCCTAAAACCCGCCTCACGCTCCCTATTGGTGGGTGAACAATCCAATACTTGGTGAATTCTCGTCACAATGATAGGAAGAGAGCCGACATCGGCGATCAAAAAGCGCAACGCCACGCTATGAACGCTTTGCACGCTTTGCCACACAAGCCGCTTATCCCCTCGCGGGTAACTTTTCTTTTCTCCGGTTAATTCCTCTAGCTTCAAATCTGAATACCAAAGGATCGGCGTGCCATGCTTTCACAGCTTTCTGTATCCTGCATCGGCATCAAAAATCAAACAGCTTTTACTCCCTTTTGTTCCACACTCTAGATTTCTGCCGCTTGAGCTCATCTTAGACACTCAAGTATCTTTAATGATGTGCCGCCTACCAAACTCCCCACTGACAATGTCTTCCCGCCTCGATCTGGACCGCATAGCGGACCTTAAGATTCAGAAGTAGCCTGCCCCGCCTCCACCTCATACGGAGGCAAGTAAATAACGCTAAAAGTAGTGGTATTTTCCTACCTTGGCGCCGAAAGGCTCCCACTTATATCCTACACCTCCTCTCAAGTCATTTCCCACAAAGCCGGACTAGAGTCAAGCTCAACAGGTCTTCTTCCCTCGTGGCTGGATCTTTTCCCGCCCGCTCCCTTGCCGGTGGTTTCGCTTAGATAGTAGATAGGGATAAAGTAAATCTCGCTTAATCCATTCATGCGCTACAAATTAATTAGATGGATTTGCGCATTTGGCTACCTTAAGAGAGTCATAGCTACTCCCGCTTCGCTTACTCCGCTACTTTGGTTGAATTTCTTCACTTTGACATTCGTGAAAGAAATTCCGGCGTAAATCACATTGCGCTAACATCCGCAGTATTCATCGTGCAATGCTTCGTTTTAAATTCTCAAACGCCTTATCTCCCTCGTCCGGTATCAATGCCTGTATACAAATTCCCCAGTGGGATGGCCCACGCCCTCCTGCTGCCTGCCATCTAGAGTGCCCCAGCTGGAGGTAGCTCGCGCGGCACTGCCAATACCACGCACACCTTGCCGTCCCGCATCCATCTCCACTTCCTTTCTGCTCCAGCTTCCATTAAAACTCACCCGACTGGCGTTATGAAAGTACCACCGCAGCCAAAGAATCGCTTCCTCCTGACAGAGTAATTTGACACCGGCAAGTAGTTATCGGGTGCATGGCTATACGTGCCACAAGCGCCCTATCTCCAAACGGCAGTCAAGCTCTACTGCTAAAAGTTGGGAATAGCAACCCTCCTGCCCCTACCTGACTAAAACTAAATGCCTTAATTCGCCCGCTCTTAATACACCGACTTCGATCAAATTTCTATCTCATTACTGTGGATTGCCTCTACTCCTGTATTCACCACCCATGTCCGGAATTGCCTTGCTCAAAGGCTACAACCCTTTCTCACTTTCTGCCCTATTTCACCTCGCCAAATGCCCCGTGATCAGCACTGCTATGCCTCACGAAAATGCTCCTCAATGCACCCACGCCCTTACTCATCGAGGCCTCGCGACTTGCCACTTTACTCGGCCGCAGTATAGCGGCGCTGGCCAAATGTACCATCCATTTTCGGGGGCTAGCTGGATTCTACAGTGAGTTGTTACACACTCCTTAGCGGATTTCTCACCTGCCACCACCGGCCCTCATTGCTCTTAATCAATCAACAATTTCTTTGTGGGATCTATATTAGCGCCAAAGACTTGGGCACCAGAATCTGGGCCGCCTATCCCAAGATCATGCGCTTCATACCAAAATGGCCCCTACCTTGAGCTCCACTCCAGGGCTTCTGGGTTCAATGGAGCAACCCGCCTTACCTAGTTTAAAGTTTGAGAATAGTCGCAGGGAGTTTCTCCCTCGGCTGCCTCAATCATCTCACTTTTACCCGACAAAACTTTGAACCAGCCCACCTATCCCGAGGGAAACTCTGAGGGAACCTACTAGATGGTTCGATTAGTCTTCTCGCCCCTATACCCAAGTCCTACCAACCATTTGCATCGCCAAGATATCGCCATTTAGCCTCCACCGTAGTTTCCCTCTGGCTTCGCCCCTCGCCGTGCATAGTTCACCATCTTTCGTCCCAAATACCAGCATGCTCACACTCAAAACCCTTTCACGTAAGATCATGGTTTGCCAGCATGGTGCACCCGCATAACGTGGCCTCCACGCGACGCTTCGGCCAAGACGGTTTTGAACTCCACCTGCTAACCGCGACGACATAAAAGGACTCCTGGGTCCGCGGTTTCAAGACGCGCGTCAATGGAAAGCCCCATTGCCAACGCCCGAGCGCATTGCAGTGCATGCTAGCTCCGCCAATGTGGCGTGCTACTTAAGCCAAGCCCCACGCATCGCCGCGTCATGGTCCTTCTTATCCTCAAGCAGACGGGGAGCTAACGCTGGCTTCCAAGACTCCCCGAAGCTGACCGCGGTGCACTGCAGGTCAAGTTCAAGACCCAACCAACCTGAGCGCACTGCCAGAACCTCCATTCGCCTCCCAAAGCACTTCAAGCACTTTTTAACTCTCTTTTCAAAAGTCCTTTTTCACCTTTCCTCATGCAGACTTGTTCGCTATCTACTTTGCCAATATTTAGCCTTTGGATGGAATTTACTACCCACCTCTATACGATTCCCAAAATGTACCAATTTCGCGGAGAGCTCGCGGGAGCAACAGTGGTCCGCCCCACGGCTCTCACCCTCAAAGGCCCACTCAGGAACCTCGACCCGGGTCCGCAGGACGCTTCTACAGACTACACCAAGAACGCAAAACGCCACGCATTCTCAATCTCAGTACCTTCCGGCCACAAGCATTAGTAAGTCCTCGCTGGTTTTTCTCCTCGCTTAATGATATGCTTTAAATCCCCGTAGCCTTGCCTCGATCCGAGGTCTCGCAAGTAGTGGCTACACACAAGGGAAATCCAAATTCGACACCTTGAAGGACGCAGCAACATGTTGGCAGGGGGCACTGGCCAGGGACCAAATTAAATTTAAGTATAACCCGAATCCAACCCCGCCACCACGCTATCGCATTTAGAGTGCTACATTCCTCCCTATAAGCACTCCAGCCGCACTACGTGTTTGGCATGGACGGCCAATTTGCGCCGTGATTCAAAGGCGAAATAGAGGGGACGCATAGAGGCCACATGCCTCTGACAAGCCCCGCAAGCGCGCTCAAAGATTCAATGACCTGAGTTCTCAAGTAATCTCGCATCACGCGATCGTATTCTCGCCATGCTTCATCGCGTGGCAAGAGCCAAGATATCCCGCTAGTTTGTGAGTGGTACTCTATCCATCATTTCGCGACCGGCATGGGGCGCCTGAAGACCCCCAACTGCAGTCGCCACCATCCGCTGGATACATAAGGTTCCCGGCAATGTAATGGCACCCGAGCCCCGAGGCACGGGAGTGAGGGGAACACTTGCCCAATCCACGCCAGCATCCCGAGCGTGTGGATGCACCGCAAGGGAGTTCCCCCGCCTCGGACGCTAACCCCCTGGTGCCTCGCAAGCAAAATCTCCGAGTTTAGGGGAGCTATGAGGCGAGCAGCCACACCTCCTGTGGCCCTCAGGGACAAGCGGAAATCTGCTCACCCGCTTGCACCTGACGCAGTGTCAATGATCCTTCCGCAGTTCACCTACTAAACCTTGTTACGACTTCTCCTTCTAAAATGATAAGGTTCAATGAACTTCTCACTGGCTACTCGCAGCCGAATCGCAAAGCGCCGCCGAGGCAATCCTAACACTTCACCCACTATCTAACTCCAGAGGGAGCCGCATCATGCGGTGCGGCCAAAGCGGGCGTGGACGAGTCAACGCGAAATGATGACTCGCGCTACTAGGAATTCCTCGCTGAAGATCAATAATTGCAATGATCTATCCCCATCACGGCTTTTAGGCCTCAAAAGATTGCCCGAGCCCCATCTTCAAAGTACGCACTCGCTGAATTCATCGCTGTAGATGCCAAGCAAGGCGCTCCAACATCTAAGGGCATCATGCACCAAGTATTTGTCTCAAACTTCCATCCGGGCTAGACGCTAATAGGCTCTAAGAAGCCTGGCCAAGAAGGAAGACTCCCTTCACAGAGTTAGTTAGCAGGCCAGGTCTCGCTCTCACATCTAATTCAACTGGCAAACCACCCACCAACTGGGCTAAGAACGGCCATGCACCCACCACCCATAGAATCAAGAAAGAGCTCTAATCATTAATCCATGTCCTGACTCGTAAGTTTCCCCCTGTTGAGTCAAATTAAGCCAGCAGCTCCACTCCTCGTGGTGCCCTTCCTCGCCCCTCCTTTAAGTTTCAGCCTTATACTCATATTCCCCCGAACCCAAAACTTTGATTTCGATGAGGTGTCAGCGAGTCATCGGCACATCCGGCCGCATCCCCAGCTCCAAGATCGCTTATGGCTGAGACTAGGATCGACCGACGCCTTCGAAATTCCAACTTTCGCTCTTGATTAATGAAAACATCCTTGGCAAATGCTTTCAGCAGTAGGTTCGCCTTCATAAATCCAAGAATTTCCCCACCGATAATGAAAATACTAATGCCCCTAATCCGTCCTTTATTAATCATTACTCCGTCCCCGGCGACTAAATCTGAAAAGGACCGGGTCCACACACGTTATTCCATGCTAACATATTCGTAGAGCATAGGCCCGCTTCAGCACTCTAATTTTTCAAAGAATAAATACGCTGTCCTTTCAATTAAGGCCAAGACAAAATTTCAACTAGAAGGGTGTGAAATGCCTAAGCAGGACACCAGGGGCTGACCGCGGCATCCCACCCCGAGATCCAACTACGCAGCTTTTTAATCGTAAGTAACAACTTCTAAATATACGCTATTGAGTCGAATTACCGCTGCGTACCGCCGGCAATTTAGACTTGCCCCTCCAATGGATCCTCGCTAAGGGATTTAGATTGTACTCATTCCAATTACCGTAATTTAGAAGCCCGTGATTGTTATTTATCGGTTACTACCCTCCCCCAGACGGGATTTCGGTAATTTTATGCCGCTTTCCTTGATGTGGTAGCCGCTCTCGTGCTCCCTCTCTCCTGACCAACCCTACCCTCACACCTGTCAAATACCACTACATGGTAGCCACTATCCTACCATCAAAAAGTTGATAGGGCGTAAATTTGAATGAACATCGCCGCTTAAGGCCGCGGCGATTCACTAGTTATCATGAGTCATCACAAGTGATGCAACCGCATCGCCTTTTTTATCTCGATAAATGCATCCCTTCCATGGGCCTGACTTGGTGCACGATAGTTCTAGAATTACTACGGTTATCCGAAAGTAGTAAGATACCATCAAATAAACTATAAATCATTTAATGAGCCATTCGCGCTTCACAGCATAAGGTAGCTTATACTTACACATGCATGGCTTAATCTTTGAGACAAGCATATATGACTACCGCGTGATCAAATCCGTAGCTTCCATAAAGGATGCCCATCCACCCACACCGTGGAGGCACAACGAGAGGGAACGACAAGACGACTCCGCCGCTCCCAAGCGCGGGCCAGCCGGGCAAGACGATGGAGGCATGGCCGCCTGCACCAACACTTGAAGCGGGAGGCTCCGGGCCACACCAACAAAGAAAAGAAAGACAGAGGAGAGAAGGATATGCACCTAAGCACTTCAACCGAAAGGTCCAAGAATGGAACCGGAAACTGCGCCACCAAACGACGGTGGCCGGAACACATGATGAGGACTAGGTCGTAGCCGCACATTGAACGCTCTCGAAATTTGCCGCAACCCCAACTCAAAGAGATGGTAGGTGGAAGAGGTCTCACCGCTCCCCGACACAAAGAGGCAAAAGCACACTCCAACCATCCAAGGCCTATGCAAGTAGAGCAGGGCCACCAACCAACGAGCCCTCGCAATCCGTAACGAAAGGCCACAACCGCCATGAACGAGCCAAACGGACCCAATGGGGCAACGGAAACAAAGAGCAAGGCACCACCACAAAGACAACCCAACCGGACGGGTCCGAGGGAGGGGCACGCATGGAGCCAAGCCCAAAACCAACATCATCACATTCTAACAAAGCCTTGGCAACCTTCCCGACCAACCTGTTTCCGGGAGGCGTGCTCTGACACCGAGGCCGCACACTTCCAACATTGAGGAACTAACACGCCAAAAGCCACCAAAGGCGTATAATTTTAAACAACGAGGTGGCACTAAGCCGGTGTGTGGTACTACAAAACCCGGTGGAACTCAATCCTTTGAACACGGGGCGCAGCACGACGCTGAAGTCGTGACCCGCATTGTAGCATCACTTAAATAACAAGGTGTGAAATGCACTTCCCACAATCCCTAATCTCGAACACGCATTAAACTTAATAAGCCAAGGCGGGTCCGAAATAACGGCCTCACACTCCCATTGGCCAGCTAAAACGACCAAGGGCAAGCAACTCCATTCCGCCTCCAGCCTCGGCCTTACATGCTTGGGGAAGGAAAGCCACCAACCTGCTAGGACCAACCCAACAAGCAACCGGCCCCGAAGTAGCCGCCGAGTCGAAAGCAAGAGTGCTGGCTATGTTCACGCTAAAAAGTCTTGGTCGCACGCTTTTCAAGGCCCCCGCTGAGCCAAAAACGAATGCCAAGGACCAACACCACCCGACAAGCGACCACCCACCTTGCCCAAAACCGCTTCAGAGTTCACCATGTCTCCTCCGACTCCGCGGAACGACTCCATGGCCAAGACAAGGGGAAGCCGAGCAACCCTGGGCTGGGAAGCAAACCACCACAATTAGTGCAAATCGTGATCATCGAAAGCCCGCCAATCGGGTAACCAAATTCGCACTGTTCTCGCCTAAGATCATCACGGGCGGGTGGCGATCCCACCAAAAAGCCTTGAACTAACCGAGCCGTAAGCTAATGTACCATTTAGTTCAAACCAACAACCAGCCCAATCCAGCTGGTTATTAAGCCGCTGCCGATGTCATTTTCAGCATCACCTATCCGCCCCTTCGGCTAACCGACAAGCCACCACCAAACGCTCCTCACACGACGTGCACACCACCAACCAACCAACAATGCGAGCCAACAGACTCGAGCCAACCAATCAAAAGGCCAAGGAAGGAGCCAACCAAACGCACAACCCAAGGAGGAACTTGAGTCACTTCAACGATGACCAAGCCAAGAAACCAGAGGTGACTAAACCGGTGGAGCCACTAAAACGCATCCTGACCTCAATCCGGAATCCAACCTGGCCGCAAGTGGGGAGTCGACCAACCGGAGGGACCGAGGGAAGTAACCGACTGCCATGACCAACCCAAGTTGGGATCTTAAGTGGTTTTCTATCATGCCTGTTCTAAACCAACCTGAGGTGATCACCAAAACCCAGGTGTGCCTTCATTAGTGGAACCAACCGACTAGCCGAATCTCAACCGACTCCCACTGCTGGGACCAAACCCTGGGCCTTCTGGGTGGGTAGCCGACTAATCTGGACCGGGACCGAGGAAGTAACCGACTACCATGACCAACCCAAGTTGGGATCTTGGGCTGGTTTTCTACTAAGTGCTCCAGCCGAAACCAACCGGAGGTGACCAAAACCGAGGTGCTTCATTGTGAACTAACCGACTAGGCTGACCAACCGTGACCGACCAATCCGGACCAACCTGGGCTCTGGGTGGGAGCCGACCAACCGGAGGGACCGAGGAAGCTAACCGACTACCATGACCAACCCAAGTTGGGATCTTAAGTGGTTTTCTACTAAGTGCCCAGCCTAAAACCAACCCGAGGTGACCAAAACCCAGGTGCCTTCTCATTGGGAAATCCTCAACCTCGACTCAGCCGGACCCTCAACTGCACTCGACCAACGAACTAACCTGGGCTTGCTAGGGAGCCGACAACCGAGGGAGCTGGTAGCAACCGAATACCATGACCAACCCAAGTTGGGGATTCAAGTGGGTTTTCTACCAAGTGCCCAGCCTAAAACCAACCGGAGGTGACCAAAACCGAGGTGCCTTCATTGTGGAACTAACCGACTAGCTGACCAACCAAAACCGGCCTCACAATCCGAATCCTCAACCTACTTCTGGGGAGTCGACTAACTCCGGACTCCACCGAGGAAAGGAACCCCACTACCATGACCAACCCAAGTTGGGATCTTAAGTGGTTTCTTACCAAGTGCCCAGCCTAAAACCAACCGGAGGTGACCAAAACGGAGGAGCCTTCACAGGAACAAACCGACCAGGCTTCCACCAACCAAACCGACGATCCGAACCAACCACGCAAGCAAAGAAGGATCCAAGAGTCGAAGGGGCGCATTGGTTTGTGCGTTTGGAGTAGCCAAACGATCCGGGTGAGTACTATGTGCACAAAGGCTAGAGCAACCTCGGGCAGCCAAAACCGAGTGAGCGTAAAACGCCTCCAAGTCGACCGCTGTACTCAAGTCGCCCAAGACCAAGTGCAACGCCCCTTCCACTATCCCTCCCCGGTTTGTGAATGCCCCCCACACTTTTATGTCAAAAAATGGGCCCCCCTCACCATAAAGGAGGCAGGCTCCTGAGTCACTGAATCCACTTGATGGGATAGGAAGGGGCTACAAGGAAGCTTTTATAGGTGGCAGCCTCCCGCCAATCGGAAAGGACTCCACCATGCCTCACCAGCTTCTATTGTCAGCAAGTACCCCCGCTATCAGCCAGGGCGCCGCTGGCCATAGCGGGCGCGGACTCCCTCCCCCCGCACGCATCGCGCCCAGCTTTGGTGCCTGGAGTGCCGCCATGCGGGCGCCAGTCACCGTGGGGACGCGGGCAGGCCGCCCCGACACGTCATCACGCAGGGCCTCTGCTGACGGCCAGGTCCCCGTTATCAGCCATATAGCCCCCGCATCAGCTATGGCGCGCGACGCCTAGAGTCGCGCCGCCCCAAGCGAGGCAAAACGCTGGCTCCAAGCGCAGGGTGCGCGCATTGCTTACGTATATCCTCGCACGCCATCCAAGACCCGCGGATGACGCGTCATCAGGCCCCTTCGCTATCAGCCGCCAAAACCCCGCTATCGCAGGCATGCGCTGACGGCCTAGAGCCGCCGCGTTCGACGCGCGCGAACTCCTAAGCTTGGCAGGGGCGCATTGCTGACGTGGAAATCCATCTCGGCACGCCGTCTAAGATGCGTGCTGACGTGCTTTCCGCCCCCAGGCTATCGCCAAGTACTTCCCCTGCGTCACCGAGGCGGCGCTGACGCCTAGAGAGCCGCCCGCGCCCGACGCTGGCAGGCGTAACCCGGAGCCGGGTAGCGCATTGCTGATGGAAACCATCTCAAGACGCCGCCTGCTGGGCCCGTGCTGACGTAAGCCAGCCCCCACATCAGCGCTGGTACCCCTGCGACAGCCGAGGCGCGGCGCTGACGGGCGCTCTAGAGGCCAGCCTCGGGCGGTCCGGGGCTGGGCTGGCAAGGGCGATTAAGTGGACGTGCGGAAAACCATCTTCGCACGCCGCCCAAGGCCTGCGGCTGATGTCAGTCCCCGTTATCAGCTAAGTACCCCCGCATCAGCCGCAGGCGCGGCGCTGACGTTTAGAGCTTCGCGTCCAAGGCGGGGTGTAAGGGCGCATTGCCGACGTGCGGAAACCATCTTCGCACGCTGTCTGGGCGCCCGTGCTGACGTAATGCGGGCCTCTGGGCATTTCAGCCAAGTACTCGCGACAGCCGGCGGCGCTGACAAGGCTTATACATACGCCTCGGGCGTGTCCTCGGCTACAAGTGGGGCGGGGCGCGATTGCTGACGGAAACCAGCTTTGGCACGTCGGCCCAAGACCTCGCGGATGACGCGGCCAGTCCCCTGCTACTCGGTACCTCACATCGCGAGGCGGCGCGACGCAAGCCTAGATACGCCGGGCAACCGGCTGGGCGTGCAAGGGCGCATTGCCGGATGCGGAAATTATGTTTCAAGACGCTGTCTGGGCGACCTCAGAAGGCTGGCGTGTTCCGCACCCATTATCATCCGGTGGTAATCGAGGAGGCCCCAACTTAGGCTTTAGGGCGCGGTAAATGTTGGCTCCGGCGGCTGCTATGCCTAAAAGCGAGTCGCAAAGCGAAAATGCGGGAAAGTTTAGATAAAAACTGCATTTGGTAATGTCCCCAAGGCCGTAGATAACCGAAGGCCGCCTGCTATCACCAAGACGTAGAAGAGGTAAAGAAAGACCGGCCAGATTCACCATGTGCCGCCCGCGCCTTTAAGCTTGGTTTGCAAGGGTCTCCGCCGCTGCGCAGTTCGCGCGGTTGCCGGTACACGCCAACCATCTCCCCTTGTCGCAAAGGTCATCAGCCGTGATGCGTGGCAGTCAGCCAAGTATCTGGCCGCGGGTATAACGAGATGAGACCGGCCAAGCTTCCGCTTGGAGGCCAACGATGGCTCTGGCCATGAGCCGCCAAACACGGACAAGCGCATATAAAGGGGATATGACATGGAAAACCATATCGGAATGCCATCCAGTAACTCCGTAGAGGACGCGGAAGGCCGTCAAGACAGCCGCCAGCGCAAGAAGATGTATTGTGCGCCGCGATCTACTCGCGCAGTGCCGCCTCCTGGCGCGGCCCTCGCCAGGCCGAGCAAGTGTCTCGGGCGCTGCGGAAATGGCGCTGCTGCCGAATGCGGTAAATTCATCTCTCCTTGCTGTGCTGCCCGCGCCGGCGGCAGCCGCTTCTATCAGCCGCGGGCGAAGAGAGGTGGCCGCTTAACTCGCTTCAGGGCGTTAAATCAAGGGCTCCTCGCGCTGGCCTTACCGCAAACGCGACATTCCGGGCGGGGCAAATGCGATAGCGGGTGGCATGGGCTTATCCTAATGTCCTCCCCAAGACGTGGTGATGTGGCAGGCCT
This sequence comes from Isoetes taiwanensis, assembly GCA_021234155.1. Classification (NCBI taxonomy): domain Eukaryota; kingdom Viridiplantae; phylum Streptophyta; class Lycopodiopsida; order Isoetales; family Isoetaceae; genus Isoetes; species Isoetes taiwanensis. The sequence continues at coordinate 161,796 of JAJEKV010000056.1, forward strand.
CCCGTGATCAGCCACAATGCGCAGGTTGTGCGCAGCGCCGTGATCTACTGCGTCGCCTGCGGCGGCCCCGCACATGCGGTTCTAAGGCAAGTGGAAAGGACGCGGTTAAGGGGCGCGGTAACCATCTTCCCGCCGTCTTGGAAGACTCACGGCCTGATGTGTCGCCTGTGAATCGACGCGGGCGCAAGAGGAGGCCGCCAACTCGCTTCGAGAAGCAAGCAATCTGGCTACAAGCAGCCATGCATCGTGAGACGCCGCGATTCCTAAGCGCAAATGCGTGCGGGATATGACAAGGAAACTATATCTAATGTCTCCAAGATCCGTATATGTGCGTGCCGCCCGCCTCATCACTCGCTGTGAGCGCGAAAAGACGTACTGTAGGCTGCTCCAGTTCGCCGCGCCTACAGCGCCTTACGGAAGCAAGTTTTCAAAATTACCCCTATGTCATCCAACACCCGCGGCAATGGTAGGCGCCCCTGCTTCGTGACTTGCACGGGAGAGGCCGCCAATCCCCGCTTTGGGGCGCATAAAGGTGGCTCCGCTGGCCATAGCCATGAACGGTAATCAGCAAATGCGAGGAGACCTGCATGGAAACCGCCTAAGACGCACCAAAGATCGGCAACATACGCCGCTACCCGCTATTGGCCGGTGGCTGTGAGGAGGCGCCGAAGTGGATTGCAAGCAAGAAATCAGTACTCCGGGCTCCAAGGAGGGCCAACTTAAAACCACTCTACCCAAAGAGAGAATGCAATCGCGGGATGCCACCAACTTGGGCTGAGCCAACTAACCCAGATGCAGCCAAGTCGCTGGGGAGCTAATAACAACTATCCCGTGACACCACCGAGTCCAAGCATGCAGGCAACCACCACCGCCAAGTCCCCGCGGTGGAGGCAACGATGGCGAGCCAAACACACGCACTGGGCTTGGGTGTGGGCGATCCACCACACCACCCGCCTCGGGTGGGTAGCCATGTCATAGAGCCAAGCATCACCTACACCACCCGGGGCTTGCAGGGCCCCACCAGCTTGTTTCGCGTCACCAAGCCTGGCTGAGGAGACCAAGGAGGATCCATCCAAGTTGGGTGGGCGTACCAACCAAACCCAACCAAACACCACCAGCCTGGGTGGGCATTGACTGCACCACCCACCGGGTTGAAATGACCATCTGAGCCAAACACCACCGAAGCTCCGTGGGCACACCCACCACCCACCACAGTAGCCCATCATCTGAGCCAAACACTGCACTCAAGCCCAAGGCTGGAGAGAGACCAAGGAGGGACCCATCCAAGCTGGGCAGCCAACTAACCCAACCAAACACATCAGCCCGTGGCAAACACCACCGAAGCTCCGTGGGCGCCAACCACCACCAAGTCAAAATGGGGAGCCAAACTAACCGACAGAGCCACTCAAGTCGAGGGGCGTTCTTAACGTAACCAAACACCACCGGCCTGTGGCGTTCTCAATCCACCAAGTCGAAAGTGGGGAGCCAAACACCACCAACCTCGTGGTAGGACCGACGTCCGGACCACACGACATCTACCTCGCCTGGGTGGGCAGCCAATCCACCGAATCCAAACACCACCCAAATGCGGGCAAACAACCACCCACCCAAAACACCACCAAGTCGTGGCAGCTGTTTCATCGACAGACCACACGACACCACTCAAGTCGGGTGAGGTGAGGACAACAACGGGCGATCCGTCCTCGCCGCCGCTAAGCCTGGATGGGTAGCCGACATAGCCACTGTCGAGCAGCTGGGCCGCAGGCGTACCTAACCACTACTCAAGTCGCGGCGCAGCCAACACTACTCAAGTCTAAGCAGCCAACCAACCGATGAGCTACTCAAGTCGGGTGGGCAGCTAACTAACCGAATCCAAATAATTACCGGAAGTCGGAAAGTGGGAGCCAAACACACAAATCCTGCCTGGGTGGAAGCCAACAACGGCTGCGCTACAAAGACCCACTCAAGTTGATGGGTAGCCAAACACCACCTCAAGTCGCGGTGAGCAGCCAACCACCACCAAGTCGCAGGAGCAGCCAACTACCTCACCAAGTCGTGGAGCTAAACACCACCAAGTCGGGTTGGTAGCCAAACTAACCGACAGAGCCACCAAGCCCGTGTGTGGGCAGCCAACTAATCAACCAAACACCACCGCAGCCTGCGGGCAGCCAACTAACCGGGAACTAAACACCACCGAAGCCTGGGTAAGTAGCCAAACACCCACTCAAAGTCGGGTGGGAAGCCAACGACGGGTTGGCCAAGACCCGACCAAGCCTGGATGGGTACCAACCACTCACCGAGTCGTGGAGCCAACCACCACCAAGTCGTGGGAGCCAAACACACCACAACCCATGGGTACCTAAACTAACCGACAGAGCCACCTCAAGTCAGCAGCCAACTAACCGAATCCAAACACCACCTAGCCTGCGGGCAACCCAAACACAACCAGCTCCGCGGGAAGCCAACGACTCTGGCCGGGCCAAAGACCACCTCCTCAAGCTCCGGGATGGGTAGCCAACCACCACCGAAGTCGCGGTGGGGAGAGCCAACCACCACTCAAGTCGTGTGGGGAGCCAAACATTCACCAAGCTTCCAAGGTAGCCAAACTAACCGACAGAGCTACCAAGCTCCGTGGGCGTACCAACCAATCAACCAAAGACTATCATCAGGCCTGCCTAAGAAATTTGTAATTCACCACTCAAGCCCGGTGTGGGGAGAGCCAAACAAATTCACCGTAAGTCGGTGTGGGTAGCCAAACATCATCCACTCACACCGAGCACGTAATGCCCCGTGGGCAGCCAACTAACCTAACCGAACACCACCGAGCCGTGGAAGCTCTCAACACCACGTTTCCAGAGCCAACCGATCGATCCGACTGCATCTATTACCTACTCAAGTCAGGTGGGGAGACAACAACGCCTCTTGCCTGATGGGTAGCCCATGTATTACCAAGCTTCCAAGGTGGGCGTACCAACTAACCGGAATCCAAACACCACCGAAGTCCGTGGGCGCCTTAAACGCCACCGGAAGCCTGTGGTGGGGAGCCAACCGGCCACCGAGCTTCCATTAACTACGAAAGCAACCAACCGGTGAAATACAAACGCCACTCAAGCTGGGTGGGCCCAACCAACGGACAAACTCATTACCTATTACCACTAACCCTGAGATGGGAGCCAAGTAACCAAACCAAACACCACTGCTCTGTGGTCACAAACAACGTGAGCTAACCCTCAAACGACACCACCTCAAGTCCCATGGTGGCCAATTAACCAAAACCCAACACCACCTCAAGTCCTGCTAATCCCCTAAGAGCGCTTGGAAGAAGGAACCTCTAAGTGCTGTTCCTACAACCCTCCCTCTAGGACTTGGGAGAAAAAATGACCAAGTGCCACGCAACCCTCCCCACGCCAGCCTCGTGGAGAAAATGACCAAGTGTTGGGTTCCTCCACTTGATCGGCTATGCTTGAGGAAGTGTTGGCTTGTAACCTCCCAGTACTTGGAGAAATAAATGACCTCAAGTGCCATGACGCAACCCTCCCCACATACCTAGGGAGGAGAGGGACAAATCGCAAAGACAAAGAGGCCGAATCCTCAACGATCAGAATACGTTAGGCGCTACTCTCCGCCAAGACAAGCACTCCTCTCGCCTTTAATTTAAGTCGCCCCCTCAAGATAGTGATCTATCTCCCTACCGCTCGGGAATTATCCTGGCTAAAGGCTTTACCCCTCATCCCTCTCGACTCCAGAGGAGGCATCCCCGACACGGCTCTAGCACACAAGGCACCCCCCTGGGTCAGTAGCTCCGTCGCCAAATCCCAGGAGGTAAAGAGCCAGATCTAGCATGGATTCTACTTAGAGGCGCTCGCCAAATATAATCCCACGCGATACCTTCGCCACCGGGCTTTCAACCAAGCGCACGACCAAGTATGTAACTCACACCATTCTCCTGCACTAAGTTGGATTACTATTAAGTGCGATGCTGGGTATCAAAAGAGGGTAAAACTAACCTTCGCCTCTCAATGGCCTGCCTAAAACCTGTACCACGCTCTCTACGAGGGTGAACAATCCAATACTTGGTGAATTTCGCCTACAATGATGAAGCATTTACAACGGCGGACTCAAAAAGCAACGCCGCTATGAACGCCGGGCCGCTTGGCCGCCGCTTATCCCCGCGGTAACTTTTCCTACACCTCTAGCTTCCAAATCTTCGGACAACTAAAAGCGCTGATCGAGCAGGGGCCATGCTTTCACAGCTTTTGTATCCCATCAAGATCAAAAATCAAATGAGCTTTTACCCTTTGTTCCACACGAGATTTCGCTCTCGCTGAGCTTCATCTTAGACACCAAGCAAGTATTCTTTTAACAGTATGTGCCGCCCCTCAGCCCAAACTCCCCACCTGACAATGCCTTCTCCTACTGATCGGACTCAAGAGATAGCGGACCTTAAGATTAGAAGCAGTGGGCCGGGTCTCCGCCTCCACCTCACCTGAGTAAAGTGCACAACGTTAAAAAGTGCAAGTGGTATTTCACTTGGCTCTCAGGCCCCACTCTATCCCTGTACACCTCTCAAGTCATTTCACAAAGCCTTACTGGAGTCAAGCCTGGCTCGTGGTCTTTTCCCCCGCTGATTTTCCAAGCCCGCTCTTTGGCCGTGTGGTTTCGCTGTATAGTAGATAGGGATGGGAATCTCGCGATCCATTCATGCCACCAATTAGGATGATTTGCGGCATTTGGCTACCTTAAGAGTCATAGCTACTCCCGCCAAGCACCCGCTAGCCGAACAACTTCTTCTCACTTACATTCGTAGCACTTGGCAGAATCACATTGCGCCAACATCCGCAGGGACTATCGCAATGTTTCTTTGTTTTTAACCTAAACAAATTTCCTGGATTCCCTTGTCCGCTCCGCGCCCCAGGATGACCTGCTCACGGGCCTAGGAGAGCACCCCGAGGGGATGCATCTTATCCGCCCTGGCCGGTACCTAGGAGGCCCGCCCTCGGCCGGAGTGTTCTGCAGCATCCGCCACCCCACCGGCCGCCGCGCACCCCCCAAGCCCGTACCCTCGAGCCAACCTTTTCCGGGTTACCGATCCATTTCGGCCTTGAATTTCCCTACCTTACATTGTTCCATCGACCAGAGGCCTTTTTCACCTTGAGACTGGCGCGCGAGGAGTACGTACCCTGCTCGCTAACGCTTCCTCCTGATTTTCATGGGCCGAGGGCGACCGCGACACCGCAAGTAAGACGTATGCTTCTGCCTACTACAAGCTCCATCTCCCGCAACCATTTCGTGGTCACTTCCGACTCAAGCAAAAAGAAAAGAGAACTCTTCCTCGTGGCCCCTCACACGCCTCCTGCATTCCAAACGCTACTGCCCACTGCCACGCCTGGCTCTTAGGGACTATTGACCTCGAATTCCCTTCGGGACGACTACAAGTTGTTCGCTCTATCTGGCTAATGTGATTGCCGCATCTCTTAGGATCGACTAACCCATGTCCAATTGCTGTTCACATGGAACCTTTCTCCACTCACCAAAGTTCCCTCATTTGAATACTTGCTACTACCAAGACCGCGACCGGTGCTGCCCCACCTGTGCCTCCTCACGCCCCCCAGCCGCTTCCCACCACACCCACGCCTACTCATCGAAAGCCCTGACTCCTGCTTTCACCACTCGGGCCGTGAGGCGGGCGCTACTTCAGTCAAGCCATCCATTTTCGGCTAGTTGGATTCCCCAGTGAGTTGTTACACACTCCTTAGCTTTATTTCCCTCACCTTACACCACCCCCGGCTTGCCTTAATCACCCAACACCCTTTTGTGGGGACCTTAGGGTTAGCTACACTTGGGCAATCAGAATCCCGGCTGCTCATCCCCAAGACGCCTCATACCAAAAAATGGCCCAATTTGAGTCTATCCCGTGGCCGGTTCAATGGAGCAACCCCTGCCTTTACCTATTTAAAGTTTGAGAATAGGTCGCAGGGAGTCCCCTCATGCCTCTAATCATTCGCTTACCCGATAAAACTTTGAACGGAAGCCCGCCTATCCCCGCTGAGGAAACTTCTGAGGAACCAAATTTACTGGGGATGGTCTTTGATTAGTCTTTCTCGGCCTCTATACCCAAGTCCTGGCTCAAACTACTTGCACCGCCAAGACGCTACTTGTTTCCTCCACCTCGTAGTTTCCTCGGGCTTCAGCCCCCGCCGCATAGTTCACCATCTTTCGTCCCACCGTGCATGCTCTCACACTCAAACCTTCACGTATTATCGATGGTCGGCGATAAAAATCTCGGCCAACAGGCTCCCACGCATCGGCCTCTCGCCAAGACGGGTTTTGAACTCCACCAACCGCATCGCATGTTAGACCTCCTTGGTCCGGTGGTTTCAAGACGCCCGGCCGCACGGAAAGCCCCACAAGCCAATCTGCCCCAGCATTGTGTGCATGCTAGCCCTCACGCACGTGGCGCGGCCTGCTTCAAGCCCCTCACTTACCAGAGATCGCCGTCACATGGTCCTCTTATCCCGCAGACGAGCCACGCTGGGCCTACACTCGGAAGCTGACTCCAAGTGGCATCAGCCTCGAAGTCGCTCACACTCCAACCTGAGCGCACTCAAGAACCTCCATTCGCCTCCTCCCAAAGCACCTCAAGCACTTTTTAACTCTTCAAAAAGTCCTTTTCACCTTCCTCACAGACTTGTTCGCTATCTTCTTTGCCAATATTTAGCCTCTTGATGGAATTCTACTTTCACCCACTCTAAGGCTGCATTCCCAAACAGCCCGACTCCGTGGAGAGAGCCTTCTGAGCAACAGGTCCGCCCCGACGGCTCATCTCTCGTGCGTCCACTCCGTGAACCCTCGACCCCATCCTCACCGCTATAGCAGGACGCCTTCTTGGCTGCACTACAATTCAAGAACGCGAAAAACGCCACTTCATTCTCAATCAGCACCTCCAGCCACAAGCACAGGGAAATCCCCCCTCGCTGGTTTCTTTTCCTCCGCTTAATGATATGCTTAAACTCCGCCGGGTAATTCTTGCCTCGATCCGGAGGTCTCTCTTTTGCAGTGGCCACACAAGGAACCAGCCACACCTTAGCTTAATGCAGCAACATGTTGGCAGTGGGGCACCGCCTAGGACCACCAAAATTTAAGCAAAACGACATAACCCTAACTAACCCCGCCCAGTCACGCTGACGCATTTAGAGTGCGGGCGCCTCCCTATGCACCCAAATTTACCTCATCACGCGTTTGCTATGGATCGCCAATTTGGCGCTTCTCGTGATTCAAGTATGCAGTGAGGGACGATTAGACGCCAGCTGTATTACATGCCCCTGGACAAGCCCCCCGCTGCGTTCAAAAGCGATTCCACCGGATTCTACTCTGAAAGTTCCCGCGCACTACATCAATACGACGATTGGGCCGCTGCTCTTCACCGTGGCAAGAGCCAAGATATCCGCTGCCGAAAGTGGTACTCATCCATCATTTCGCGATGTCCGGCATGGGCGCCGAAGATTCTCCCCTAATCCAGTCGCCTACCATCCAAGCATTACCATATAAGGTTCCCAACGTTAATGTAATGGCACCCGGTGCCCCGGGAGAGGCACGGAGGGTGGGGGAACACTTTGCCCAATCCACGCCGGCATCTCGAAGGCAGGGATTCGCGACTGCAAGTAGGGGCGTGAGCCTTCCCGCCTCGACGCCACCCCCTGGTGCCTCGCAAGGTAACCGAGCTTAGGGGAGCTATGAGCAGCCACACACCTCCGTGTGTGTGTCCCCTCAGGGACAAGGAAACGTCTGAATCCGCTTGCCTCGACCGCGGTGTCATCGATCCTTCCGCGAAGTTCACTTCACGGAAATCCTTGCAGCTACAATTCTCCCTTCCTTCTAAATGATAAGGTTCAATGAATTTCACCTCGGGCCACTCCGCAAATAACCGCAAGCCGAGGCAATCCAACACTTCACTCCACTATCTTTAATCTAGAGCCACTTCGCTGCGGTGTATGTATGTAAGTGTGACGAAGCTAACGCGAAATGTATGACTCGCTACTAGAATTCCTCGCCAAGATCAATAATTGCAATGATTCATCCCCATCACGCATGGAAATTTCAAAAAGATTGCCCTCGAGCTCTTACTTCTTCCCAGTGGCAGCACCTCGCTGAATTCATCGCTGCGGCGCCCGTAACATCTAAGGGCATCACAGCACTGCTATTGCCTCAACTCCATCCGCTGCATCACTTGGCCAGTCCCCTCTAAGAAGCTGGCCTAAAGGAAGACCTTCGCTGTGAGCTAGTTGTTGTGTCGGGAAAACTTCGCTCAAGTATCTTAATTCAACTTACAAATCACTCCACCAACTAAGAAATCCGGCCATGCACCACCACCCATAGAATCAAGAAAGAGCTTCCTCAACTGGCTAATCCTTACTATGTCCGACCTCGTAAGTTTCCCGCGGTTGAGTCACTAGTTTCCAGCTCCACCTGCGGGTGCCCTTCCTCACAATTCCTTTTAAGTTTCCAGCCTTGGCACCATACTCCCTAACCCAAAAAAAACTTTGATTTCTCATTTTTATAGCCATGAGTCATCGGCGCAACATCCGCATCCCTAGCCTGCGACAAATGCGCTTTGGCGGCTGAGACTAGATCTGTGATCCGGGATCGCCTTCGCTTCCCTTAACTTTCAGCTCTGGATTACCTAAACATCCTTGGCAAATGCTTTCGCAAAGAGTTCGCTCTTCATAAATCCAAGAATTTCACTCGACAATGAAATACTAATGCCCCCTTAACCGCCCCTTGGCTAATCATTACTTCCCGCCCCGGCGACCAACTAAAAGGACCGTGGTCCTACTACGCTATTCCATGCAATATATCTTGCCATAGCCCCGCTTTGAAAGCACCTCCAATTTTTCAAAGTAATACTGGGCTGCTCCTATTGGCCCCAGCCACGGCGCCGTGTGACAACGCCGCTATTCAGAAGGTGAAATGCCTGGGGCTGCACACCCCGAGGGCGACCGCGCATCCCACCCCAGATCCAAACTCACGCAGCTTCTTCTTTAACCCGCAACAACTTAAATATACGCTTTTGCTGAGCCGGAATTGGTCACGGCCGGCCGGGCACTTACTCTGTCTCCAATGATCCCTGCTAAGGGATTTAGGATTGTGCTCTCATTCCACCACAATGCACTTGTGAAGCCCAAATTGTTATTTACTGCCACTACCTCCCCGTGATCTGGATGGTAATTTGCGCCGCTCTGGCCGCTTCCTTGGATGTGGTAGCCGCTCTCGTGCCCTCTCCTGGACCCAACCCCACCCCTCACACCACACCACCATGGTAGGCCACTATCCTACCATCATCGAAAGTTGATAGGGCAGAAATTTGATCGAAATATCGCCGCCGCTTAAGGCCGCGGCGACTACTAGTTATCAAGTGAGTCAAGCGCGAGCGTGCAAGCCCTCGCACGCCTTTATCTCGGATAAATGCATCCCTTCCATGGCCTGACTTGGTGCACGATAGCTCTAGAATTACTACTTATCCGAAAGTAGTAAAAGATACCATCAAATAAACTATAATCGATTTAATGAGCCATTCGCAGCTTCACAAAGCATAAGGTAGCTTATACTTTACATGCATGGCTTAATCTTTGAGACAAGCATATGACTATCAAAAGTGTGACGTCTCGTAGCTTCCATAAAGGGATACAAATGCATCTTACCCACACCTCGGGTGGGAGGGGCACAACGTAGAATTCCACGCAAAGATTTACCTCGGCCGTTCCCAAAGGCCCAGCTGCTAGCATTTATGGAGGCATGGTCAGCCTGCACCCTCAACACTCTGAAGTGGGAGGTGGCCTACCGCCAAATGTGCCACAGTTACTGAGGAGAGAAGGACACGTAACTGCACCAACCGAAAGTGTCCAAGATCGGAATCCCAATCGCTGTACTACTCAAAATCCACGTGAGGCCAGCCTACACATGATGAGGACTAGGTCGAAATAACATTGAACGCTCTCAATCTCATAGTGCATCTGCACCCAAAGAGTATTTTGTACAGGCTCCTTCGGCTGGGCTGTGCAAGAGGGGTAAAGCACATTCCCCAACCATCTGCCTATGCATTGGCAAGGCTGGTGAGCAGTAAATACCAACCACAACGAGCTCCTAATCCAATCTAGGCTACAAATCACGCCATGAACGAGCCAAACGGACCCAATGGGGCAACTAAACAAGAGTAAGGCACCACCACAAAGATAACCCAACCTGACGTCCGGAGGGAGGCACGCCCAAAAACTAACATCACATTCCCAACAAAGCCTTGGCAACCAGCAATACGTAACTGAACGAAGTACAACAT